>JAQFXN010003485.1:0-10887 GCA_034693365.1 Liacarus xylariae | reverse complement strand
ACAAAAATCCACATTTGTCTATGAGTGGATTCCATTATAGTCCACATTTGAACTACTCCCCCTCCCCCTACCTGTGTAGACGTCCTTAAAGTATCGCCCCTTAATACATTAATAGACACCATGTGGTCAAATATAACTTATAAGGGGCCAGGGTAAAAGTAAACACTAGCTTGTAACATTAATGAATTACAAGATTAAAAGTACAATTATCAAAATGCTGTGGCCAAGAGATTAGCCCACTTCTGAGTGGATACTGGGCTGTGAGTTCTTTTTTATCCAATCCCTTTTTAGGGGCCTTCTCCAAGCACAACCGGGAATTTCAACTCATACAGGGACCAGTGCTTCACTCAGAGACTCCGAGGTATGGCAGCGAGGATAGGGTCACTGATTTAAGAGAACACACCTGAACCCTCCATAAACGAGGTTCGTGGCGATTGCTGATCGTGGACTACCAATTGACGACCCTTGGTACAGGTACACGGTCATCTTGTCCCACCGACAATGCTTCCGGAAAGCGCAAGGGAGGAGTAAGTAAAAATTTGCCTTCAACTTAAAATGCTAGGGTATCATTTTCAAAATATACAAGGTTATACCTTTGTACTTGATCACCGCTGAAATATTTATATACTGTATATTCATAGCATTACTTCAAAAATTTATAGAACAGGCATAATATCTACAGGTGGTCTTTATTCGAAGGAATTTGTATAGAATCAATATGAAATAATAAATTACAAAAACTATTGTATTATTTAAAAGAATAGAAAATGAAATTAACTGTTTTGTTTTAAATTAAGGCTTGTAATTAATTATCAGCTTCTGAAGAGTTAAAACCCTAAAAGTGTGGAAATCCCATAAATGCTTATCAAAAGTAAAAACAATTCAAAAATTTATTTTTATGTAACAAAAAAAAAGAAAAAAAAATTGAGCTTGAAGTTGTTATTTGATGAGATGTAAGCGAAATAAAGTTTTGACTGGAAATTTGATTTCTGTTTTGTTTCTGAGATAATGTAAAATAAAATGTAATTCTTTCAAAAGTTATGTTTTTGAGTTCCGATGAGTCATTAAAAAAGTATTGTTTTAAAAATGCTTTTAATTGATTGTTTGAATTCTTCAATACTTATAATATAAAAAATTAATAATTGAATAGATTTGAAGGAAAAACAAAAAGTCTAAGAATCATGAGATACAAAGGATATTAGTATTCAATTCTACTCAAAGAAATAAAAACAAACCAGACTTAAAACATAATTGCAGTAATTAATATTAATTAGCTATAGATATAAATTCTAGATATTAATAACTATAGACAGAGACAGTAATTGATAAGAATTTCGATTTATTTTGTGATTTGCGTTCAATAACATCAAAAGCTTTTTATAACTTTTAAGCAATTAAATTAAAATTATCTTTCATTTTATTTGTTTATCAATTAGTTTATTAAATACTTGAATATGCACATAGAAAGAAATCATGCAGTGATTTGTTGTTAGGAGAAATATATGATTGAACTCTTGAACTATTCTTCAGGTGCTCTGTGTCTTCTCTAATGTATAGATAATATAAAATGATATTAAATAAATAGATTAGTAATAAATTATTCCTATGAATGACTAATCCTTTATTTCATAACTTATAAAATATTAAACTTCAGTTTTGTGTCACAAATTAAAGTAAAATCAGAGCAAAACTAACTGAATTAAAATATAGCTAAACAGTCAGTCATGTTGTAATATTCTTCAACTACTTATAGAATAATATAGATATCATTGATTTCAATAGGAGTTACTTATGTTCTATATTTTAAATAAATTTCATTTTGTATTACAATTTTGTAATATTCTTAACTCACTTTATAATAACTGGAATCACAAAACGAAGCGTTGAATCCTTTTGTAATTAAGATATGAACGAACTCTGGTAGACATCTAACAACTCCTATAATGGAGAAGAGGGCCAACGCTGAACTCCAATAAGCCATTGGCACACGAAGATTGAATGGCGATTGTCTTGTATTCATATATTCTTTTAAGAGTAGAATTATAGCGATGTAGACGACAGAGATATACACCGAATAATGCCATTTCTGTTGCATAAATTCATGCAATTTGTCACCAAAAGGTTGAATCGCTTCCTCCAGTTCTGTGATGAGTGGCAGATATGCGAAGCCTGGGAACCGGTGCCACTCAGTCGACCACTTGTTTGGGTCGTGTCGTATAATATGGAAATCGTGGAAACGAATGTCTTCAAACATTATTCAAGTTTCTAAGTCTTCAGATTTTGCTCAGAATTTTCTTTTATATATTTATGATATACTTATTATTTGACTCCAGACTTAAACATATAAAATAAAGAGGAATGTGTTTTTCCTGTGAAAAAAGTAGATACAAATGTTAAAGATTTAATCTAGATTAAATAAAAATTAATATTTTAAAACTATTTTTTACGGAATAAAACCATAGAAAACATCAGTATTTAAAAAACAAAAATTCAAAACCAGTTATATATGTAATCTTTGATTATTTAATATCATTAAAAAAATAGATGGGTTAGGGATCCACAGAGGATATAGACAAAAGGTCTCTGAACAAAATAAAAAGCTTAAATTTAAAAAATTATCAATTTTCGAATTTTCACAACTTTCAAGAATAAAAAAATGTTATTAACCAAGAAAATGATTGATTTTAAACAAGTCAATCAATTACTTAAAAAATCAGATTTTAAACACAAACACGAATATTGGTCTTCTACTAACTTCACCTACATCACTATTGAAAACAATAGAGCATGTCAACTTAACTAAATAGTCAAACTCTGCTTGCTGAATGCATCACCTCATAGAACTAGTTTGCCCATCAAAGTAACCTTTTTACAAATAATAATTAATTTCTCTAATTAATACCCTTGACAATTTAAGGGACAATCCAATCATTTAAATATTTATTTAACCCACTCTTATGAGTTGTGCTCGAATATTTTGACTTCAAATTCAGAAATTTTTGAATTAAAATATCAAAATTAGTTAAATGAATCCTTAATTCTTTACATTAGAAACTAAATAAACAATAGATTTTTGTGTAAATAAATAGTTCTTTCTAATAGATTCTGATGACTTAATCTAATGAAAAAAAAGAAGAATTTGTTTCTTAAAGATTTGAAGAGAAAATATTTATTAAATTATATTTAATTCTATTTATTTAACCATATCTTATGTTCAATATTAACACAAAACATACTATCGATTCAAAAGTTCACAAATAAATAAAATTAATTAAAAAAACAAAAATAAATAAATTATAAAAACTACTAACACTAATAATTATAATACAAATCAATAAATTCTTAACACTTGAAAACTTTTTATGGTTACCATAGATAGAGAGGAGAGGAGGACAGACACTAAACTGATCTCTTTCTAATTGTACTCTACCTTCTCTTTCCATTACTACTCTATTCTATACTACAAATTAGCAATTATTTGGCTTAACTTTCTATTATATAATATGTATTAAATTAGATGTATTTAAAAAACAAAATTACAGTTATTTAATGTTTTAAAAAAACTTTTCTCTTTCATCATTATCTTCGTAGGGATTTTTTCATCAACACTTGTCTCTATTTGAAACGATTTTTTTTACTATTTTCTACTTTTTTTTTATTACCAATGGTTGTGAAAAATACCCGAAATCCTCAAATTTAGGACTCAATTACCCAATCAGTAAAATAAAGAGAATATAACACATCATATGATAAATAATTTATACAAATGACTTACAAGTTGTTGCGATTGTCACTCAAAGACACTTTTGATGAAATTATTTTCTTTTAATAGTTTTAAAGTATATTTTTATTTAAAATAATTTCGAAATATGAGAAAATATAAGAATAATATATTTTTTATGTAAAGAATTTTTCAATAACTAAAATAAATTTATAATTCTTTGAAACTTATTGTTAATTAATAATTAGGAATTAAACGCAAACTTTGAAAAAAGTCGAAAAAACTTTAACTTTCAATTTAGAATAATATTTTTAAAAGACATTGATAATTGTTATCATAAGAAATTTTAACTCATTAGAGAAAATTAATAGAAATCACTCAAAAAATATTTGAAAATTTAATTTTTATTTGATATTTATAAGAAATGGAAAATAAATGCTTTAACATTTGATTTGTGAATCTTAATGAGACCTTGAATTAAAGTGTTTGTCTTTAGGGAGAAGAGATGAGAGGAAGGAAAGGAAGGAAAGGGAAGGGACAGAATATGTAGAAACTATATGTAAGATACTTTTCTTTTTTTAATAGTATTCAATATTGTAAATAAATAATTTAATAGAATTGTTTTAACAAAAAAAAGTTATTTATAATTTTCATATGAAAGAGTAGGAGAAGACGAGGATTTGAATTCAACTATTCTTTAACGTATTTCATAAACTATCGCTAAGTCTAAAGAGTTTTATGAAATCAATTTAAATATTCTTTAACCTATTATTTTAGAATTATTACATATTATTAGACCTATTAATAGAATTCAAAAATATTGTTTCACAAAATATGTAAATAAATTAAAATCTTAAACTTAAAAAAAGTTATAAAATTGAAGTCTAAACACTTGAATGAATCTTAAGAGAAGTTAAGATATTTTAGGGATGAATAAGCCTTAAATAAGAATTAAGGGATAGGCTAATCTTCGTTTTATTGAGAATGGAGGTATAGGGTATATTATAGATAACAAATTCTCCTATTCGCAAACTCATAAAATGCTTCTAAAAAATCGAAATTTTTAAAACATTTAGTTATTGCATAGAAAATATTTAGTCAGTTAGTCTATTAGGGATAGTAAATGGGGAGGATATGGAAAAATCCCCAGACATGACAAAAATCAAGATTATTCTTTATGATTGGGAAAGAATTCCTCAAAATTTTGAAGAAGACTAGAGCAAATCAGCTTATTGAGTTCAAAAAACGGTATTTAAGCTAAAAAGCAGTTATTTTACTGGGAAAATACATTGCCTTCCCCATATAATTTTGAAAAAAACCTCACCGTATACCCCTTGACTTTTGTAAGATTGCATTTAACCTAAACTACATTTTTCTCAAAACGGTACAGCTAATAGACCACGTTTCAGTGAATGGCTTAATATAATTATATTTGACTAATCTGTGATCGAGAGCCAAAAGTAAAGTAATTGGGTCAAGTGAAATCCTGATTGAAAGTTCACTGAAATCAATAGTCTATCCAACTCTCCAATAAGAATTTAGAGGAAAAGACTCTGATTTTCAGTGGAGTTCTATTTACTTGTGTATAAGAGGTGATGAAATATTTTTATGCACAGGGTACAAAATTTTGTATTATAATCGTACGAATGTTGTTCAGCTCATTTTAGGGACGGATTTTAGTGTTGAAAATATCGTCTGTTTTGGAAAATAATTGCTTTCAATCCAATATTAAAAACAAGTTTCTTTCAATGATTTTAATTAACTAACATGTCTTTAATTAATTATATTTACTAATTAATTCATAAGAAAACAATATTTCTGATAATAAAAAACAAAAATTATCTGTAAATAGAAATCATTTTTCAATTTCTGTCATTTTCCCAATCTATTAATTTGATATTTTTTATCACTATTGCTTTAGACATTAGAATTTTGCCATCCACACAAACGTGCGCACATGTGCAGAGATACTATTGCATTTTCAATAAACACAACGTCGCCGAACAGGCTTGATTATTAATGTCAATCAAATTTCAATCAGCGATTTAGTAATTTTCCATAAAGCTCTCTTTTAGAACTTATGGTTAATATAAATTTTTATGTTAGATAAAGATTTATCAAACAAATTAAACATATCCTCTTCAAAACTTTGATTTCCATACTTTATAAAATTATAATTTATTCACAAATGAAATTAATATTACAAAAATTGTGAAGTTCTCTATCTGATAAATAATCTGCCATGCTTATCTAATTTAGTGATTTAATAAAGTATAAAATAAATTATATTATTTATTCGATATTAATTATTTAAGAAAATAGGTTAATTATATAAAGTTCAACTTGATAGTTTAGACTTTTCAAGTGTTTGAATTTGAAATTATTAAATCAATTGAAATAACAATAATTTTTTTAAATTAAATAATTTTGTCTCAAAATTCAAGCACAAGAATAGATGGGAGTCTTGACATTAGGTGAGACTCTTTCGTGGGAAGAGACCAAACAAATGGCCGAATATGTACGACAACAGGGAATCAAAGAATTTATTAATTTGTATAATAAAAACAAGAATAGGAAGGACAGCGAACTTAAATGGGGCGATGAAGTGGAGTATATGATAGTCAAGTTCGACCACAACAACTGCAAAGTCAGACTCAGTCTCAGGTCTAAAGACATACTCGAGATTATGGACAGGGAATTGGAAGAACAATCGACTGAAGAGCGTTCAGTGCTGTGGTATCCGGAATGGGCAGCCTATCAACTCGAGGCCACCCCTTATAAACCCTATAATCTAAATACGAACGCACTGTCGGATCTGTTAGAAGTGGAGACAAATATGAAGTGCAGACGACAGCAATTGAAACATGTTTTGGACGAAGACGAGTCACTTCTATGTCTAACCAATTATCCCCGATTAGGAACTGATGATTGCACTCATCCGTACACAAAACCAGATCCAGAAATTAGTGAAATAAAGAGCATATTTTTGAGCGATGAAAGTAAGACAATCAGTCTATTATAATATGTTGAGACTTCCTCTTAAGAAGTTCAGACGGGGACCAACCAATTGCAAATTGCAGCACTAATTCACAAATATATCACTAGCGGTGTTCACGGTCTGAACTTCTTATGAAGAAAAATTTCAACATACCGGTATAAATAAAAAAATAAACTCATACTGTATAAATTATATACAGTATATGGAATAGGAAAAAAAATAATCCTGGTAATAAAAAATTGTCTAAGTTCACCATTGTTAAATTGAGTATATGTATCTGTCATCCATCAAACCAGAATGGACTTCATTAATATGCCATAACATAATACTTATGACTAGTATATTCTGATTTGATGGACGACACATACATTATACTAAATTTTTGATATTCAACAACATATCATATTTCCATTAATTTGTTGTTGTATTTTCAATCAAATTAATATATAACCTGTAAGAACTATTAATATTTCCACGATAGGTGATCTTAGATTTTGAATAATGTCTGCATCAATTGTATTTGCTGTGTTTAATTTTGAATGTAGTGCTAATTATTATATATGTAATTGATTATCATACTAAAAAGTTCTTTATTGATAAATGTTTTGTTTAAGTTGTTGTAAAACAAAACGTTTAAACACTTTAGAAAGTTATTATAGCCGCTTATCAGCAACAGGTCAATTATGATTTAGTGTTTTACTTTTTCATTAATAATTTTAGCCCTCAACAAATTCACCAATAAATATAAGACAATAGCACGTAATATACGCTTACGGCGGGGCTTTAAAGTTGTAATTAATGTTCCCGTATTTCGAGACATCAATACAATGGATCCCTTTATTGAGGCATTCGATGATGAGGTGGCAAATAGTGAGGCAAAGGTGGACCACATTTATATGGACTCCACCACATTCGGCAGTGGCTGCTCTTGTCTGCAAATAACCATGTTGGCCACGCACATTCATGAAGCCAAATTTATATACGACCAATTGAACAATATATGTCCGCTCGCACTGGCACTGAGTGCTGCGTCGCCCATATGGAGGGGCTATCTCTCCGATAGAGATTGTCGATGGGATGTGAACGTCGAGTCATGCAATTGTCGAACCAAAGAGGAACGGGGAGAACAACCACTGGTGAACGATATGTTTCGTATCCTCAAATCCAGATATGACTCAATTGATTCATATTTATCAAAATCTAATGATAGATATAATGATATTGTGCTCATATATAATATACAATATTACGAGGAGATGGTTAGCCAAGGAGTTGACCCTATGGTTGCCAAACATATCGCCCACTTATTTATTAGAGATCCACTGTTTTTGTTTCGCGAAAAAATTGAGCAAGATGTTGAATTAGAAACAAATCATTTCGAGGTAATTTAATGCAACTACGGTAGATAATATTAACTGCACTTGAGTAGTATATTTTAATTTATCAAGTTTATTTCAGTAAACTGGAAATTTAAAAGATAGAAAGAAATTGCTGAATACTATTATTATTATATGATAACTACATTATTGTTTATTTTACAGAATATTCAATCGACAAATTGGCAAACCTTACGCTTTAAGCCCCCGCCCACACCTGAATCATCAATTGGATGGAGAGTTGAGTTTAGACCTATGGAAATACAAATGACCGAGTTTGAAAATGCGGCCTATGCTGTGTTTATTATACTTCTGTCAAGAGTTATTCTGGAATTTAAACTTAACATGGTCATTCCTATATCTAAGGTTTGGCAGGAAATAGTAATTATAAATTAAGTGGACAGTTGTGTAATTTGAAGGTCGACGAGAATATGGCTGCGGCACAGGAGAGGGATTCGGTCAATAGATGTAAATTCTGGTTCCGAAAGGACATAAGGAGTTCATCGAATGCACACAAATATGACAATTGTGTTGATGGGAATGAAGTGATGACACATATAAACAGTGATACCTCTGAGAACTCGATAGACGAGTCATGTGTTCTCATGACTATCAATGAAATTATTAACGGAAAGGCAATAGAATTTGAAGGTCTGGTGCCTTTGATTAGACGCTATTTATATGATAAAGAACTGGATGCGAAAAGTAGCGGAAGAATTGACCAATACTTGAATTTAATATCGAGTAGAGCTTCGGGTAAAGTCAAGACAACCGCCCAATGGATCAGAGATTTTGTTGGACAACACAATGACTATAAACACGATTCTGTAGTAAACGATAGAATAAATTATGATTTATTACTGGCTTTTGATAGGATTCAAAACGGCGTTTTAGATGCCGTATCCGAACATCTGGTGTATAGAACCACAGAAAGTGTTAGCAATTGATTAAATCTAATAAAATAATGACTAATTTTATATTTTATGGAAATTATAAATATCTAAATAAATAAAAGAATAAAAATGATGTTTAGAAATAAGTGGGTATGGTACTTTTATATCTGAAAAAATATTCACTTCTCATATAACCTGCTAACTTTTAAGATTCTGAAAGCCACTAAACAACTGAACCATTTTTCCAAATAAATGACTACAATGTTCAAGTATTTAAATAACAATATTTAAAGCTATAAATATTTAATTTACTTCTTATTAAAATAAATGACTTTCTTAAAACGTAATAAAACTTTTCTAACAATGTAATTTTAAACAGAATTATATTTATAATATAAATTCATTTATTAATCCATCAAAATTCTTACAATAAATTGACAAACTAGTTAGACTTATTAGGCATGTTAAAGAATAAACTGATAGTTGTTATTTGAATTATAATTCATTATTTTATTTCAGAATTATATAGGTTTACATTGAATACAATTATATAAATATTTTTAACAAAAAAAATGTAATTTTAATTTTGATATTTAAAACTTAAATGCAGTAATTATTGATTGTGTGAGGAACATTTATTGACCACTTTAACAACTGCTTTTTGTGTGAATTTTACGGCATTTTTGCAACTGATTAAGATATGCCAATGCAGTTAATGCAAGAAAATCCATTCCAGCAGTCAGTCTCCTTTGGACATTGCTGTGGTGATCGTGTAACTGGCTTGGATGTGCCAGGCAACATACAGTTAACGCAAGCATGGCCATCCCAACAATCTGTTTCTTTGGCGCACTGGTCTGATAAAGTAATGTGGACTAACATTGCAGTTAAGATTAAAACAATAAAAAAGGAAGTTTTCATTTTTAATAATAATTTCTAAAATTTTATTAATATTTTATTTCAGATAAATTTAATGCCTTTATATACTTATGATACGACAATTATTTAAATATGTTATTTTCTATTAATTATGCAATATATAAGGACAATTGTTCTCATAATAGTTTTATATTAAGTAGGAAAGTCTTTCAAGCGGAAAGTCACAATCAAAAAATGAACACTATATTTGATTACGCATTAAATGTTATGTAAAAATTTAAAATATTATCTGCGTATGGGGTGTTTTAGGGGATTTTTGAGAGGTGCAAAATTTAGAAAATCAGCATTAGATCTCATTTTATAGCTAAACCAATTGATAAAATTGAATAGTAGGTATATATTTGTAAACACCTTACAAAGACCAGTTCAACCATATATGGCGCTGCTCTGGCCATTACCATGGTCGGATCTGGTCGGCGCTGGTCAATTACTGCAGAAAAAGCATTAGTATATGATTTGATTCGACTTTAAATTAGTTTTAAAAATATATGGCTATTCTTCCATTTGATCACTTGGTTTAAGCAATATGATTTAATGCTGATTTTTCTAAAGTTTACATATCTTACAAATCCCCTGAAACACCCCATACGCAGATAATATTTTCAGTTTTACATAACATTTAGTGCTTAATCAAATGTAGTTGTTCATTTTTTGATTGTGAGTTCCCGCTTGAAATACTTCCCTACTAAGTGAATAAGACATGAAACATGCGCTTGAGAATTAAACATGTGCTCGATAATGGAAAAATTTATATTAAAACAACATGCATACAATTTAGAATATTTTTAAGAGAATTAAAAGATTATTTTGGGGTTTTCATTATTCTAAAATGAAAATCATATTTTATAAATTAACAGTAAATTAGTATACATATAAACTAGTTACAATTTATTTCTGCACATCTACTAAACTATCTCTTAGTGCATTAAATTAATGATATTGTATTTGACTATCAATGACCGA
>JAQFXN010003484.1:0-10888 GCA_034693365.1 Liacarus xylariae | reverse complement strand
GAGTGGTATTTTTTATGATTAAGTCTAAAATTCTAAAAAACAATATTAAAATAGCACTACATTTCAAATTTCAACTCATAGCCGACACATTGCCACCAGTGCTCACATTTTGATTTGATGTAATTTTGTACCTGAAACAATTTTGAGCCATTTATCATTTGGGAGAAAATTTTCGGATCGGATCGTTAATTTTGTATCCGTTTTCGACCTCTAATATAAATATATTCTGTGATTTAAATTCAGAAAATTATATTTAATTGTTTTGAATTTTAAAATTTAGAATATTGTATAATATTTTTACAATAGTTTTAGTGAATTACATTTTTATACATGCCCTGCCCTGATCTCATATATGATAGATTTTACTGAAAAATATCTTTATTCAATCTTTTCCAAAATTGCAAACATAAGCAACAATATTACCCACACATCAATTCATATACCATGTATTTCAAAATTGAGCAAGTTTTACGAGAAGACACATGAGCGAATGTTATTTTCTAATCGCTGGTTGAAGTTATATCAATATTTTTAAACATTATTTTTGAACTTTGATTATTTTTATAACACTTAATAATTGGCTTCACTTAAAAGAAATATTGGGAATTCATTTATTAAATTATTACTATATTAAATGTTAGACAGGGGAGGGGGTATTTGGCAAAATCTGTCAGGGAGTGCTTAGCCTATGCCCACCTTGGCTACCTCTGCTGTATTGTATTAGCGGTAATGCATTAAAACAAATGAATATAAATGCCAACAATTATTCCTAAGTAAACAAAATTTCTTTATTAATTCATAAATATTAGTAATAAATCGTCAAATTGTAAATACAGTACAGTCTCTAATAGAAGATAGGCTTTTAAAACATTTTGCCATAAAATGGAAATAAAAGTTAAACAAATCATTTGTTTATTAGATTAGAATTAAACTAATTTTGTGTTATATTCAGACAATTAATGGCACTATTGTATGACATTTTGAGACATAAATTGAAATTAAATTAAAAAATAGAGAAAATGATTCGAAAAATAAATATTTTTACAGCGATTTTCATGGAATGAGAAATAAGAAAATATTCTTTCCGTTAATAATGACTATTGAAGTATGGATTCTGTTATTAATAGAATGAATGCTTAGACTTGTATTTCAAACAATTTATGACAAAATCTTATTTAAAGAATAAAATATAAAAACCTAAAACTTATTCAATTAGTTATACAATTCGACAATTTGTTGTGTACTCAACAAAATTGAAAATTATTTCTAATAATTAATCGATTATTCATTGACTCTTCGCGTCTTCGAGTTTGTCGTTAAGACATTCGACGATGGCTTCCAAGAAGTCCATTGTATACAAATAGTCGCCCTCTTTGATGCTGTGGCACAACAAACAGACAAACGATTAGTTGTATTAAACAAAACAAAATTCAATTACTTTTTGAGTCCGTGTACACAACCGGCCAAGTCCTTAGTCATGTGTCCGTCATCTACAGTCTCGACGCACGCCTTTTCCAAACGTCTGACAAATTTGGCCAAAGCCTTGTTATTGTCCAGCTTCGCCCTGTGCTCTAGACCTCGAGTCCAGGCGAATATAGAAGCGATTGGGTTAGTGCTGGTGGGCCTACCCTTTTCGTGTTCCCTAAAATGTCGGGTCACTGTTCCGTGAGCTGCCTCTGACTCAATGGTTCTGCCGTCGGGACAGATGAGCACAGATGTCATCAAACCGAGAGATCCATAGCCCTGTGCGACCACATCTGACTGCACGTCCCCGTCGTAATTCTTGCATGCCCATACAAAGCCACCGTTCGATTTGAGACATTGGGCTACCATATCGTCAATGAGTCGGTGCTCATACCAAATGCCCGCCGCGTCGTATTTGGCCTTATATTCCCTTTTGATTAAAACGAGTCAAACATTTGATTTATTTATTGCAACACAAGTCAATTGGGTTCAAACAAACCGGTCGTAAATCTCTTGAAACACGTCTTTAAACATTCCGTCGTATTGTTTAAGGATTGTGTTTTTGGTACTCAAATAAAGCGGCCATTTCTTGCCCAAAGCGTATTCGAAGCAACAGTAGGCGAATCCGGTTATTGACTAACGAATTGAATAAATTGTATAAAATAATAAGAATAACCACTAAATTGTGTCCAAAGCCTTACCTCTTTTGTGTTATACATACTCAGAGCAACGCCTCCGCCGGCAGTCTTGCCCTCAAAATTGAAGACTTCTAAATTTGTTGGAGGACTTCCATCAGCCGGGGTGTAGATGAGTTCAACCCTTCCGGGGGAAGGGATTACTAAATCACTGCATCGGTACTAATGAGAACAACAATTCTGAAAAAAGTGTTGAATAATAAACAAATAACAATCAAATACCTGATCACCAAAAGCATGTCTGCCAATGACAATAGCACGTGTCCAACCGGGCACAAGACGTGGAATGGATTTGCATATAATTGGTTCTCTGAATACAGTACCGCCTAATATATTCCTAATCGTGCCATTAGGCGAGGGCCACATCTTCTTCAGATTGAACTCTGGGTTAATAAATATTTGCGTAAACATAACACAAATGCGAATATTATTGTACTTTTAAGGATTGCACATACCCTTAACCCTGGCCTCGTCCGGAGTGATTGTGGCGCACTTAATGCCGACGTTGTGCTTGAGTATGGCCTGCGCCGCATCATAGGTCACCTGGTCTTCGGTCTGGTCTCTGTGTGGAAGACCCAAATCGTAATAAAGGCATTCGATGTCCAGGTATGGGAGGATTAGCTTTGAATACAAACAATTGACTGAAAGTAATAAAAACTGCAATTAATTTCTCACTTTCTCCTTGATCTTCTCCCAAATCACCCTGGTCATCTCATCCCCGTCCATCTCAACAACAGGATTGTCAACTTTAATACGCCTTTCGGTTCCATCTGTAATAACAGATTGCAATTACTTTTAAATTAATATTTTTTGCCGCAAAATGTAATTAATTCAAGAAAAAGAAAAGATAGTTTGTGTGTGAAATGGATTTGTGCCAACTCTTGTGTAACATTCTATTCAATATTATAGAATCTATTGAATAAATAAATGATAAGTCATTGGGAATTCTGATAAAACTCAAGAATACACTGAATATATTTTAGAATTCACTTTATATTTGCCAACAATTCAAGGCTAACACAAACCTCTGATACGAATTTACTATTCAATGAATTAAAGCAATTCTTTAGTTCAACACTTAATTTCTTTCGTACTCTTTTTGGAATTCTGTATTAAATTACTATAAACTAAACAAACAATTAAATACAGGAAATTATGTTTAGGAAACACAACAAATACAATCATTTGATTGCAATCTAAACATTTTAGTTAATCGCAACACAAATCTATTGCTATTTTTGAAATTGAAGTTTAGTTAAATTCAATCAATCATTAATTAGTTTTTGTGTTTCAAATAACTTGACGGAAATTAAAGGAAAATTAAATCCAGTAAAATCCATACAGTATTAGAGTAGAGGTCAAAATTGTAAACATCAAACTTATTCCATAACTTTCTTTTGTAAAGAATTTAAAATTCCAGACCAATTACCTGTGCAAACCCAATAAAGCTAACAATTCAGTTATTTTCCTTCCAATCCTTTTTTGAGATATCAGAGATGATCCTGTTTTCTAACCACAATCAGTGTGACGGATAAGATTAGAGGATTTGTGGACTCACATATTTGGAATACGTGCTTATATTAGTGCATCTATAATAGTGCACTTATGTACATAAGTTCAGACATTCAAATTAGACATGAGATCTATGCAAAAGAGAGATTAAATAACTTTTAATTTGAGACAAACCATTAGTAATTTGTGTCTAAATTACAATAGTATTGAACATTAAATTCTGTTAATACAGTAATTTATACCCAAAAGAATATCACATTTCCATATATTTTACATTTTTTGTACTCTTATATATAGAGATGACCAGAGGCCAGGTCAGCCTGAGGCTGGCCTAGGCTCTAGGCCAGGTTCTAAGAGTTTTGCGGGCCTCCAGGCTCAGGCCGAGGCTCACAAAATTTAACGAGGCCCAGGCTCAGGTTAAAAAATTATGGGCCTAGGCCAGGCTGACTACTATCGGCCTGGTTTGGCCTAAATTATATGTAACAATGAATTCACAAAGGGATTAAAGTAAATATTAAAAAAAAAATTGTTTTCAGCTTAAAAATTCAAGTATTTTTTGCAATATTTTCGAGATATGGGGATATATTACAGGGGTAGTCAGACTCAGTGTTTGCTTAAAAGCACCTTAGATTTGAGATATCGCAGAAATAATCAATTCAGGGTATTTTACATCATTTTAAGGGTCAATCCGGGGTGTATCTTGTGAACCCCAACATATGTTTTTGAAAATTTTTCAAACTTCCAATGAAATCCTATAAGTTTTCCACCCCTATCTCTTAAAATTTTGAAATTTTTAAAAAATACACCTCCTTGATCGACCTGCTAAGATAATGTGTTACGTACCTTGAGTTGATTATTTCGTCGATATCTCAACTCTAATGTGTTTTTTGCACTCTCTGAGTCTGGGTACCCCTGGAATTGTTATACTGTCTTACCTATCCAAAGTTTATACTGGAGGCCAGGCCCAGGCCCAGGCTCATAGAGGTCAGGCCCAGGCCCAAGCCCAGGCTCGTGAAATATTTACAGGCCGAGGCCCACTACACCAATATTTTGAGCCTGGGCTCATGATGCCCAGGCCGGTGATTTTCGGGCCTGTGCTCATCACTAAATATAATATATTAGGGATGGACACTGAACTCAAAGTCATGTGGTATGGGGTGGGGTATGGGGTGGGGTATTTTTCAATCGTCAAATTATTGCACAGAATTTAATTAAAAATGACCTAATTTAACAGTATTTCGACTAATTCTGCAAGAATTTAATAGAATTTGACAGAGTTCAGGAAGACTATGATAAATTCTGTAAGAACCTAACAGAACTTGGTTGAATTTAGCAAGAATTTTCTAAATATTAAGAAGTTAGATATCATTTTACAGAATATTCCAAAAACAGTGCCAATTATACTAAAATATTCTGCCAAAATTATAGGGCACCCGGGCTCCATTCACAGACAATCTCAAATAGCGCCTAACATTTAAGGCTTTCCTCATCCCAGGGATTTTGGCCATACCTTCTCTATTCAAACATTCTCTGTATTTTTGACTTTATTTATGAAATATTGAATACTTTATGTAATACTTGAGCGGCATTTGAAACAAATTGAGAGAAGCATTGATTCAATGATTCAATGAAAGAGTGAATGAAAGTGAAAGCGAAGGGCGAGTCAGACAACAGTCAATACAGACATGAATTGAAGTGATTTAAGTCTAAGCATTGCATTGAGTATTAAGTAATACAACAAACAAACCATTAATTGTATTACAGTATTGTCTCCAATGGAGTGGTCGGACAAGTGGTTGGATGTGCTGTCAGAGCGAAGACAGTCGAGTGATCTCTTGTGGATTGCATTTCATGTCTGCAATAGTTCTGAATATAAGTATTCAAAAGACAGGACTCCGGATGTGATTCGCGAAGACGTCTTCAATGAACCACTCATTCGGGTCTGAGTTTTGATTAATTAATTAAAAACTGATTTATTTATTTGAATTCAATTATACAGTCATTAGTGAAACAGAGGCCACGACTTAAGGCCCGAATAAATCAAATATTGGCCGAAATGAGTCACGACTTCTCTTTAAGAACCGTCCGATTCGTCGGATATTTATTGATAAAAGTCTTTAAAAGTATTTATCGAAGCGTTTATGTGAACAACGAATTGGTTTTGAACTCGAGTTCAATGTATTTCAACCACAGTTTGACTCCAACTCTGAGCCAAACAATCAATTATTTGGCAAAAGAGAGTCCAATACTTTACGTACCGACGCATAGAAGTTATGCCGATTTCCTCATCTTTTCTTACGTTTGCTTTTCATTAGACATACCTCTGCCCTCAATCGCTGCAGGCTTTGACTTCCTGGGGCTCAACCAAATCGCATCGCTATTGCGTTCTTGCGGTGCGTTTTATATCCGGCGCTCATTTAAACACTCGTCGGATGATATCTATCGACACGTGTTTCGGGCGTATCTCCAGAGCCAAGTGCGCGGCGGTGAACGTCCACTAGAGTTCTTCATCGAAGGCACGCGTTCCAGGAGTGGGAAATCTCTATACCCGCGCACCGGACTATTGAGTGTCGCACTCGAACTCTTCTTTAGCGGACAAATACCCGATTTAATAGTAATTCCGGTTTCGATTTCATACGATAGAGTACTTGAGGAGGGATTGTATGCAAAGGAGTTGATGCCAACCAATGACTATAAGGGAAAACCGGCGGAAACGCCTCGACATCTGTTGAGTGGCGCCAATGCTATTCTCGCACATAATTTCGGTTCAGTTTATATACGTTTTTGTCAACCGATTAGTGTTCGAGAGTTGAGCTCAGCTCAAGACTTAAGACTATGTCATACACTGGACTCTAAATGTGATCCAAATATAATTCAAACTCAACAGGAATTGGATTTCGTATTAGATTTGTCTAAATCTATAATAAAAGCACAACAAATGCATTTAGTGTTCTCTCCGTTCACTTTTGCTTCACTCCTATTCCTAATGGAGTTGTATTCGAATCCCGAAAATGAAATCTCGATTCCAATCGACTTATTATTAGAAGATATCGAGGCTTTGAGTTCTTTACTCAATAATACAAATTTGAGTTTCAATTTGGGCCAAAAGTCTCTACGAAAAGCATTGTATGAGTCGTTAGACATTCATTCAAATATTGTTGGTTTGTCTGAAGACAAGACTTGTGTTGTAATCGATAGAAGCGATCCATTAATTGTAATGCATTTACAACAATACGCCAACCAATCGATGCAACTCCTCGTCGATTTGGCCCTTTATCTCTATTCTAACGCCGATTCACACAAATTCGAAAGAATCAAATGGTTTTTGTCGCGAGAATTCATTCACAAGACATCGGAAATAACAGATTCATATATTTTGGCCCAATTTATGAGTCAAATAGCTCTCAGCGAACGAATTGAAAAAGTATTAGTTCTCCAAATCGATTATTATATAAAAAACTACTTATCGTTAACCAAATGGTTGGCGAAACACAACTCTAGTCAACAAAATCTTATTGATTTGAAAAGTTTGGTCAAAGCCGTGCAAAAAGATATTAATTTGAGTACAGATGTCATACAAAACTGTTTCTCAATTTTACTATCGATTAACGCATTGTCCAAATCAGAGCACAATAAGATAGCAGTCATTATTAGTAATTTAAATGAAGTGATCACAGAATTAAGTCATTTGTCTCGTTCTCAAAGCCAACAATTTGTCAAAAGTTATACCAATTTTAAATTTAAAGCTAATCTTTAAAACATTTATATTTCGCACACATTTATAGTATTCTTAAAACTTATTTATTCGGAATCTATTGATAAGTATTATAGAATTTGTTGTGAATAAAAGATTTGACACAAAATATAATAGAATATCGATTACAATATTTTTCTAATCATTTTTGTAAATGTTTAACTAATAATTTACTCGGAATACAGAGCTCCGGTTGGTTCACAATACTGTCCTTTAATACTTTAAATTGACCTTTTTGTGATGCAAATAATATTCAGTCAAATAAATTAATATTTCAGTTAAACAATTTTAAACCAGGAATTGTCAAACCAGAAGAGGTCAGAGGAGATGTATATTTTGGTAAAAATCTCAAAATCAGAACAGGGTCTATAAGCTTAAATGGCATATTCGGTAACAATTAATTTAAAAGTTAAAATATTGTGGTCCCCGACCACAGACAGTACTGCTCACTCCTCGAGAGATCGCACAGGTATTGAAACACTGGGATCGAGACGTCTATCACAAGTCGATTGTTAAGAAAGAAAGGACTGAACGCCGCGCGAGAGTCGACTCATAATTGTTTTGTTTTTGTATTTATAATCGAATTAATCGCTAAATTCTTTGCATTCAGTTCTCAAACGCTTAACCGAATTGTTCTCTAATTTTTAATTCATATTAAAGAACTGTTTTGTTTTACAAATAAATATCGATTTATTTTCGCTTTAAAAGTCTTATTTTATTTATCGATTGGATCGGACGCCCTGTCCTATCCCTACTCCTCGACCACAATATAAAAGCATCGATTAGATCACTAAAAACTGTTCAAATCAAACAATTTGGTGGTGATATGTATTTCATAATTGAGTCACTTTTGTGGTCAAACGCCAAAATTTTGAGATAATGTCTTAAGGGAAACATCACAAACAATCACCTGAACCTATTTCCACCACTAATACAGTGCCTCTAAAATATCTCTCTTCTATGGATCGATTCCCGCTTAAAGTTCTTGATATTAAATTCACTTATACTCGACTCATATAAATAGTTCATTCGTTTCTTTTTTCGCTTGTTTTAAAATTCTGACCATTTTTACAGAATATTCAGTTTTATTGAAAAATGTTGCTTTGGATAAAAGATGTGTCGCAGGTATGCTCTTTAGGAATTCATGTCTCATCAGGGGTTACTCGGACTATATTACTCCCGATCGGTATATTCCTGATCCGACCGTTCAAATGCTCATATGTCAGGTCATCATATGCTCCCGATATTGATATACAAACCATAATATGCTTACATAAAACCCTTGCAATTATACCCCCTCTGATACACCCTTTGCTCTAATGGTATACCCTCTGACCAATGGATACATCCTTTTCTCACAATAAACAAGTGGTAAAAAGTAATTAAACAAATCTATACAAACGTTTAGTAATCGCCGGCAAATGTATGACATCTTCAGGAGTGATGACTGTCTTATCCAACAATTCATCTTCAGATGGAATCCGATGTTTGCTATCACTGCTTATATCCTTTCGATTCCTCGACTGACGAATGAAATTCTTATTTTTGGCCGAAACTGAAGTCTGTTTTACAGAAACTGAACTCATATTCAATTAAATCTATATTTTGTTTACAAATAATTAAAATAAATTTTTTTATTAATTTTTAATTATTTTTCAATTCTTTTCACTAAAAATTCATTCAAAATATCTATAGATTTGACAAAATTTAGAATTGAATTCTCTTATGAATACAATTGAATTAAACGCAAATTAATTATATTTAATATTTTAATCGATTTTATTATTTTGTAATTTAATTAAAATATCGATAAATGGATATAAATATAAACAAAAATAAGTCAATGTTGTCATGGAATCCCTTCACAGCACAAGTATTACTGTATAGACTCTAATAAATAACGTTTCAATTATTCGCACGAATATAGAGTTGAATCGGAATCAGTGCCTAATAAAGGGCCGCAAATACACTAACTCTACTGTACTGTACAGTACAGTACATCTACAGTAGGTGTCATTAATGTCTATAAAGTGGGATCAAATCGCTCACTCTATACCTTAAGCTCATTCGCCAACAAAGAGGGATTAGAATGACTTGAATCATGTCATACAGTACTGAGAAGAATATCAGTGCTATTTCTAAACATCAATATTCTCCACATTTTGTAGAAATAAAAAACATCAGAGAAAACCACCAATTGATTGACCCCAATATACTGTACTTTTATGTATGAGAATTATAGCACTTCAAAGTTTATTTTTAGAGATGAGCACAGGCAGGCTCTATGCGTTTTGCGGACCCCCAGGCCCAGGCCCAGGCTCATAGAGTTGATAGGTTTTATAGGTCGAGGCCCAGTCTTGAAATATTTTGAGCCTAGGCTCGTGAGGCCCAGGGTTTTTGGGCCTGTGCTCATCACTACTTATTTTGGAGATAATCTAAGATTTTAGTGGAAAGGGAGGAGTGGTTGTGTTTGCTATGCATGCATTCTTGTATTTATAAGAATATAAGTCATCACAAGTTTAAAACCTATTAATTTGGTTTAATTCAGTTCTAATGGAATCCATTCTCTTCTTCGCCCTTTGAAAGGCCAAAACAACTGATAATATGTTTTGTTTCATTGAATCCAATGACGAACTTATTATTTTGTATTTGTCTTTATTTATAGGTTTAGAAGATCTGACAAATTAGACAACAAATGGTTTAATCTATGTTTCAATTAATTGATATAAATATAATAAATAATTATTACTCGTATTGTATGATAACATCCAAATCCAGGGCCACAGAACCACTCGATTCAGACTCAAAGCCATAGTTATTCGTAAACTTATTCTAAAAAGAGTTTCAAAAATTTTTATTTTAAAATTAACGATTGGATTGAGTTTAATCGCACCGTTAGTTGTGTCGAGTCTTTATGGAAATTATGAACAATGGGTGCGAAACCAATAAAGTATTGTTTCATTCGTTCCAAACGATTGGCAATAAATGGTTTCCACGTATTTATGACTAAACTATTTCTTCCGCTTTTGATCGGGAGTTCAACGAAACCATAGCTTTCGGACACTAAACGACTCCAATAATCAAAAGATAGGACTTTGAGGTAAAGAATGGGTCGAAAATCCATTAAATCATTTGTGTTTTTGAATTTCATTTGGATTTCAAAGGGCGTCGAGAAGTGGGAAATATCGGAATCATTTGTCCAACACTTTTGTGTCGTTCCATAAAATGACGATTCGTTTAAATCATTAATAAAACTCCAGTTTTTATTGCTTTCGATATAATAACAAACCATTGAATTCCAACACTTGAAGGCATTCGCAGAAACTGTCGATTAATTTCCAACAATTTATTCATTTCATTATAATTTTCTCTCTCTCTCTCTCTCTCTCTCTCTCTTTCTGACTCTCTCTCTCTCTCTCTTTCTGACTCTCTCTCTCTCTCTCTTTCTGACTCTCTCTCTCTC
>JAQFXN010003483.1:0-10888 GCA_034693365.1 Liacarus xylariae | reverse complement strand
AAAACATTATTTCTCTAATAAGAGATGAAATTTGATTCATTTTATCATAAATTAAGAATTTCTAATAAATGTGTTAACTGCACATCAAATTCTAATTCTTTAGATAGCATTAGATAAAGACAGAACTCTCTAAGAATACAAGGTTTTTATCAAACTTTTTCCGCTCACTGGTTATAAAAATTAAGTGAAAATTATATTCTCGTGCTTTTTTCAACCGATACACTTTACATTATAACTAAAGGGCGGATTTAAAAGTGATAAAAACTTGACGCTCTATCGTTAACAATGAAATTCTGCGATAATAATTCTTTAAATATCATTCGCGCACAGAATTTCATTATTAAACCAGATCGCTCTAAAAATATTAAATTTTTATCACTTTTAAATCCGCCCTTTAATTATAACTTATTATATATTACATGTAAAGTGTATCAGTTGAGGAGAGCATGAGAGTACAAATAGACCAAAATTTTCAAGCCTCCCCTTAAGTTCAAGGGTAGCCAGTGTCTGCCGAGTTAGGTGGGAGTATTTTGGGAAATTTTTTCAAAACGTCAGGGGGAAGAGGTATACAAAATTCCAAAATACGAAAAATGCACAGGGGAGTAAGGTCAAAAAAAATTTTTTTGCTTGCAGTGCAAAAGTCAGGGGAGGTATTTTGCAAAATTTAGGCTATACTTCCCCCCATTGGCTACCCCTGCTTAAGTTGGTTTAATGATTTAAAAGTTTTTATTATGTTATGGCAAAGGAAGAGTTGGAGAAAAAATTAAGAGAAGGGTTGGACGGGCTCCTTGTCCACCCGTGAACCCTTGTAAACTCTTTAAAACTTTTATACCATAAGTAGATTTCATTGCATTTGTATGAAAACAAAGAAAAACTGAATTCAAAACCAAATAATGAAAATATATTTAAATTAAAACAAATATAAAGTATTGAAAATAATAATTTTCAAAACGGATTCAAAACTAAATTTTTGCCAAAATAAAAAAAATTATTAATCAATTATTCGGTTAAAGTAATGAACAATTAATGAATAATTGTTTTAAAACAGAATTAGAAAAATTAATCAAAAGTGATTGAGTAATTGAGTATCAAATCAGTGAAACTATTTATGACCTCCGCTAAAGACTTGATCCGATAAATGGAAACAAACTGATTGATATTGATTTATAACACAAAAAATATTACAAAAGATTTCTAATGCTATCGCTATTGTCATAAAAACCAATAGGAATAGCATTTTCTGTGAATAGAATGAATTCAAAACTTTGATGTAAAAAACTATTTGCTTTTATATACATTTCACTTGAATTTGTGATGAATTGAAAGATTAAAAAATATGTTAAACAAATCGATTCTGAAAATTAATATCTTATGCGTAAGATATCTAAAAATAGTAAATATATAATTCAGTTATTCTTTGTTTATGTTTGTAATAATTATCTTCTCGTAAGACTTCCTGCGATCTTTAGTTTATTTGGTTTATCCTCTCCTCATATAGAGACTGAACTCAATACAGAGTAGTCTTATTCACAGTATTATAATATTCTTATTTGGTTTTCATTGAACGCAGCGGTTTAACCAAATGTTTATTTATGAAATGTTGCATTTGTATCAACTATCAGATCAATTTGATTCTTAGACCTGCGAAACAATTACTTCTACTCCATATCTAGCCTACACTACAATCAAATTCTGTTTATCTTTTCTCTCATATAATATTAATAATTGAATTAAATGTTTAAATGATTTTTGAGCTTATTTTATAATTTGAATCATTAGTTAAGATTGAAATTTTGAAATATTGACTCTCTATTCGATGTTTCTATAGTTTACAGTGCATTAGCTTTAATCCAATTATATAATGCGATCTGTTTTATGGCTAAACACTATCAATGCATGAAATCTCTCCACAGAAAAAGCATCTGCGCTTATATTCTATACAACTCTAATCTATCCGCTCTCACTCCACTGTTTTGTTGTGCCGACTCAGTGCCAGAATAATATTCTATGATATACTGATATTCTATTTAGTTTAGTATAAGTCACTAAATACAAAATAATTTTTAGCTCAGCCTAATAAAAAATGTATAAAGCATTTTCATATGAAACTTAAGATATAGTTATAGTAATTTTCCAGATTTTCTTGATTTAAAAAAAATTTGCAAGAAATTAAGTATTTGATAATTAAATTGGTAATTATTTTGAAAATTGTCGCTTTTTATTTTTAGAATTTAGAGTTTTAATTTTTCCAAGAATTTTAAATAATTAAATGAATATTTAATGTATTTTCTGAGTCTTTTTCAAAAATTTTATAATTTGCTTACATTTCAGAGTTTTGGTTATAAAAAGTTTTAAAAGTATAAACAAATATAGAGGCAAATACTTGCTGTCTATCTCTTGAGATTCCGCTGAGTTTATCCAACAATACTCTTATTCTGATTATAACATTCAAAAGATAAATACTTCCAATTCAGAGATGTCCATACTATAAGAAAATAGGCGGGGATATATTTATAGAGAGATAAATAGAATGAGATATCCAGGGAAGGAGAACATTCAAAAAAATATACTAGATTTTCATCGAATGATAAATAATGACTAATATCACAAAATTTTCCTGATTTTAAACAATTAAATAGAATTTAAATAATATCAGAATAGTGTTTATAAATATTAGAATATTTTATTAATAATAAATTGAATAATAATTTAATAAAATTGATATATTTATACTTGAGTAAATTTCAATATAATGTGGAAGAAAATAGCATAATCTTTTATAATTTGATAGAATTCTATTCAATAATATCAACGAACATTATATTTTAATTTTAAATTCTAATTTAATCTACAATTCTAAATTTAAACTCATTTATTGAGTAAGAAGAGTAAACCATCAAATTGAACATAAGTTTCTAGGTTTCCAGGCCTACCCACTTGGTATCCCTCCTTTGATTATTTGTTTTGTTTAGTTTGATTTGACAAACATTTCTTAATTTTATTTGTTTCACATTCAAATTGATTAATTCCAGTATTATATGAAAACTATTGTTGAGTTTCAAAAATTATTTTCAAAATAACTAAAACATGGAATTTATTTGTAAAAATAATTTAAGAATATTATATACACTGTATATTATACAGCATTAAAGATTTATAAATATCAAGAATATCTATCGAGAAAACTATTTTATTATATAATTTACACAATATATTATACAGTATTATATTCAGATTTTCTCAACTTTTAAAATTATTACTTAGCCTGGAAACCTATGGCGCTATTTATTAGGGTCTCACTAAAATGGCAAACTGTTTACAGATAACCATTTGTTAAACCATTTACCTAGAATCTTTTTTCATTTTGTGTAAATGACAACTTTTGATCCTCTTCACAAACTTTCAATCTTGTCATTTTAATAATTTAATTTTTATGGATGACTAGGTCTGAACAGTATTTTTAATATTCGTGCCAAGACCTAATCGGCTATATCAATTGAGCTATAAAACGAGCAGCGTTTAAATTTTTCTAAGAGATCAAAAGCTGTCATCTAGATGAAATGAAAAATCATATTCATTTTTTTTATAAAGATAGTAAAAGTGAAAACTGATTTGCAATTAAATAAACTTTACAATATAGCGCCTGAATTTTCAAGCCTTATATAAAAGTTGCACTTATTCTGTGTAATTATATAAGAGTATTAACAAAATTATTATTAGAAACTAATTACCGGTAATTAAATTCATATAAATTACATGAGAATATTTAGAAGGATTGTCAAAAATTAGTTTTTTAATACTTTGAAAGTAACAGGAACTCTCAATCTCATATAGACTTACTGGTATATTTTACTTGAAATCAACTTCGGTTGAGAAAAATTGTGTCTGGACAGTGAATAAATTCTAAATTCACAAAATTTTACAAATTGGTTTTCTAAATTCTAATCATTGAATCTGTTCTTTAATATACTAACGAATCTTATTTTTAAAAATGATATAAATTTCTGTATAATCCAATAAAGAAGTGGACTTGATGCTTTGCTTTTTAAATAAAATCAGAATATTTATTCATTTTCACAATTATATAATAATTATTATTATTATGACCACAACTTGCAAAACCAAAAAACTTAAAAACATTCATTAAAATCAGAATGTTTTAAATATTCTTCACATTAGATTGAATTTGTTTTATACTTGTTACAATGTTAAAATTATTTATTAAACAAATTGATGATTACATAATGAATTTAAAGCTTTTATACATTTCTTTCGTACTTTTTATTTAAAGATCATACAAATCATTAGATGTGAGTCTCTATATATTGCACTTTAATATAATATAATACTTACTATTTATTCATAAAAATGTTATTAAATAATAATAATTTTCAATTAAAATAATTTGATTACATTTTTTTATTTAAAAAGAAAATTATTTTCAAATTCATAGCTAAACTTTACATTTACTGTAATATAATAACTGTTTAGTAAGTAATACGAATTGGTTGTAATGAGTTATTTATTGGTTGTCGTGTTGTTTTAGCTCCAGAGCCCATACATGTTGTGGCCATCCTGTTCTACATCTCGCCTTTCCATTTGAATTGCAATGTATATTATTGGACACATTAGTGCCTATTTTGATGCTTTCCTAATATAAAGCAAATCATAAAAGTAAATGCCTTTTAGCCATCATTTCAACTCTTCTTATAATTAAATATAAAATTATGTTATTTTCTTCATAAAAACAAAAGTCTAATACATTTTCATATAAGGACTGATTGTCGCACAAAATCAATTGAATGAGTCATTTAATCGATTGTATTGAATGATTGAAACGATGGCATTATATTTGATAGAAAAATAATTTAATCAATTTTGTGACAGTTTTTGGAGTCATTTCAACGAAATTTGAGCTAAAGTTTCAGTAAATATAAATTGATTTAAAAGAATTGAGTCTTTTTTAGTGAGACTTTGTTAGAGATATAAACAAAAATCAAGTTTACATCGTTTGGAATAAACAAATGGAGAGTGAATTGAAAAACTAATTTGTCTGAATGTCATAATCGTTAGACACTTTGGAAATTCAGATACATTTACGGCGAAGAAAATTAGTTTTCAAGATTAAAATATTTGATTATTAACTATTCAGTGGTTATGAGATATTATATGCAAACTGTTTGAGTGCATAAGAATTTCTTTTGAAACCCAAGTCCGGCTTTTTTGCGTTAATGCGAAACATATCCAGAGTTTTACGACGTTTGAAGACACAAGTATTGACCCAAAATGTACACAAATATGCTTACGATTCCATTCGTTAGTCTGTGTCTCGAATTACACTTATTTTACAGGAGAGGCAATAAAACAGTTCAATGAACAGAAACATATTAGTGAAGACTCTTTTTTAGGACTATTTCTAAATCTCTATCTATGCATAAGTTGTTTCAATTGAACCACACTATTGACAAATATATGCCTCATTTTTGCACTGATAGCTCATTTCAGTTCATTATCTCATTATTTCAAAATCATAGCATTTACTGTCAATTATTAATAATCAAACTCTAAATGTTTAATAAATATATTGATTGAAAAATTTAATAAAAAATTCTTTGTTTGGCTCAGAGACTGAAGTCTGAACCTATAAAACTGTTTCGGATGATTGCATACATTCATCCAATTAATAGAGACTCTAAAACTGAATGTTATATATGGTTAGCAAAGAATTAAGTATACAATTGTATAATCACTTTATGGACAAACAATACTCTAATACCTGTGCAAAATAACTGCCCCTTTACAGTTTCTTCTTTGCAAATATTGTATTACAATTTAAATTAAAAGCATAACAAAGATTTATATAGAATACCTGAAAGCTTTCCCGACTGTTCCTCTTGTTAGCAGTGGGCAGATCTGCACGAAAGCCTTCTGACATGAGCTTATACCTGGTCTCACTTGGCCCGTCTAAGAGTTCCATTAAGTAAGTTATATAACTAGTGGCCAATCGTAAAGTTTTAATTTTGGACAGTTTAGTGTCCGCCGGAACGTTAGGAATACAGTCGCGGAGGTTAGCGAACGCACTATTTATTGATTGAGTTCTTCGCCGTTCCTTCTTATTTGCCGTAACCCTTCTCTTGACGACTCTTACCACACCTGTAGTCCTGTTTGTTATAGTGATTGTACCGTTGCATTCAGTAGTGGTCACGTTGTTGTTCGGGTCTGAAATCGACTCTAATTTAGTGGATTCGGTGCCGAAGTAGTGTTCATCGCATTCGGCTTCGGATCCATAAGAGTTGAACTGTTTATTAATTGGACTCATAGGAGGAGAAGAGTATTTGTTTATCCAGTTTTGTTTCGGGTAATAACCCGATTGGCCATACATTGGCACAGATGGCGGACTGTCATATCTGTAGTGATGAAAAGGATCGCTGGGCTGATGGTAATGAGTAAACGGTGCCGAAGAGGAGGCAAAGCTTAAATCCATTCTTATTTAGTAATAAGTGTTAAACAAATATGGATTAAGAGTTGTCACATCACGGGATCAATTCAAGTGAGACATACGAACCACTCTTAAGTGCGACTAAGCTATCACTCACTGATTATCTCCTCTTGTAATGGACCAAATGGGAGGGCGTCGGCAGTGTGTGGTTTGGCCCACAATTGGTGTAGACATGTCTGTCTGGGAGTGCACTTCTCCGCCCAATCGTACAGTAGCTCAAACGCACTTCTCGTATAAATAAGGCATTTGCGGACTGAAAGTTAAGGCTTAATAATAATGATTGATTAGGATTAGAGTGAATAATGAGAATTCAGAATATATAACACAATAACACAATTACTCGAAAGTGATATTATTATTATAGTCAGAACCGCCATATGTGAGCCCACAAGAGATTATTTGTATAATTGAATAAATCCATTAAATTGTTACGAATGCATACCAATGATAGCGATATTTAGCATAACATATATAACATGTGCCCAATAATTGCATTCTTATATTACATGTAATCAAATAATAAATTTTGCCGATTATTGTGATCTCAAATAAACGATTTGAACAAATAATACTATCGTTTGCTTTTAAAAACAATTTGTTTGTAACCAAATATTTATTTAATATTAAATATAATTTAATCATTTCTTTTATGTCACTCTAATCTTCCAAAGAATTTAATCTAAAAAACTTTTGTATAATTAGATTTGTGTTTGAAATCATTATTCATTCCGAAATTTTTTTAGTTATAAGAAAAATATCTAAACTGAATATTGGTCTCACAAATCAAAGTAATAAATTAGATCTCATTCCTATTACTTAGTTCTTCAACAGTAGAGAAGAGTTAATACAATTGAATGCGATGTTATTTTTTCTAATTTTCAAACATCTATTATAATCTGTTGTAAATGTAGAATAGTTTATACATTCTATAATAAGCTATACCATCTAACACCCTGGTAATCATTCTTTTTGTAAAGATAACACCTCGATTCTGTGAGTTAGAATATAAATATTTTATAACATAAAGAGTTCTTTCATTCAATAAATTTTTACAACATTTAGAGTAAAAAATCAAATCTATTATAACGTAAACAAATAAATCACTGATTAATCATAGTTTTGCAACATTTAGATAATTTTTTAACGTATAAACCATTAAAAGAATATTTTAATAGAGAACAGAACCGGAGAAAATAGAGACTGATTTTTAAAGATAGGGATATAAACAAAACTGGCAACTTACTTTTGAAAACCATCTCATATACATTTATGGCATTTGATAATAAAATTCTCATAATTTTCTCATTAAATACAGAGTTCTATATACAATATCTTGAATATAACAAGTTAAAATTAGTAAAGTTAAAGTTTACATCAGACCTACAGACCTGTATTTAATCACATTATTAAGAATTTCCAAAATTCAATTCTAATATAGAATTTCTAATTCGTCACTCCTTTAAAATAAATCCCAGCATTGAATCGTTATTTTTCAATCCTTTTGTTAAATTAAAATATAAAATAGTTTTCAATTCTAATAGCTATGAATCATCTATGAAGAAAAGTAATTTTCTTAAACTATAAAAAATAAGACAAAAAATTACTTTTACTTATTTAAAGCAAAGATGTTATTTGGGGGCTTAGATCAGATAAGAAAATGAAACTGCATCATATCTACTAATACTAACTTTATTGAACTCCATTGAAATCTATAGAGTTTGTATTAGTAGATATGATCCAGTTTCAATCTCTTATCTGATCCAAGCCCCAGATCACATCACTGATTTAAAGATATAATTATTGTTTCAAAGAATTCATTAAATTTATAAATTTCGTTCAGTTTTCAGAACAAAAAATTACAATAAATTCATAAAATAATAGATCGTTTGCATCGAATAATGACTTCATTTGACCTTATTTTCAGATTAAAATTTTTTATCATCAAGGAAAATGTAAAACAGTGGAATAATGTACAAAAACTGATGATATAAGCAAATTCTGACTTTTTATTGAGTGAAAGTAAAATAACAAAATAAGAGATTTTGAATTAGTTTTTGAAAAAAAATTATTATTGTTAACCGTAAAGTCAAAATCATCTTATTATAGAGATATAGCTAAAAATTTAAAAAGATATACTGTATAATTTATATATCAATACTACTGTATTTAAATTGATAAAAACGAAATTTCTTAAGACTGATAAAAAATTAAATTATTTCTAAATGAGAGCAAACTATTTGAATAAATCTTTATCACAATATTATAATTAATGGCCTTAAATCTCTCTATCATTAAATAATAGTTATATCAATTGAAATGGTAGTAGACTAGTCTTGAAAACTGGTATTATAGAGTTTTGGTAGTTGGAAAGGACAGGGCGTTTATGCAGTAAGTGTGCACATAATAATTTTCACAAAAGCTATTTGACTCACAAGTCAGTCATTGAGAATAGACCACAAAATCGACCAAAACTCCCCACACAATCATGTAGTTAGTGATCGTCGTTCTCGGGCAATGTCCGAAAATGCATGAAAATGTCCGCAAAAGCAGAAAAATATGTTCGGGCAGATGTCAAACATGTCTGAAACTGCCTGAATAGAGCAGGAAATTATAGTACAAAGGTACAAAAAGTTTTATCTCGAGACATGTTCAGCAAAAACCAACTATTTATTTCTAACTCTATAGATTGAATTGATTTATTCAAAAATAGGATTTAATTAATAATTATTCACTTTAAATTACAATTAAATATTAAATCAATTACTGTAATATGTATAACCACTGGTATCATATAAGGTTGTGTATACAACTGATGAAATCACAGATCTTGTTTTTATTGAAAATGGATTGCTTAATAATTTCACCTCTATTAGAAAAAACAGAAACTCTATTAGAAACTCCCATATCATATTTTTTCTAATAGAGTTGAAATTATTAAGCAATCCATTTTCAATAAAAACAAGATCTGTGATTTCATCAGTTGTATACACAACCTTATAGGACACCAGTGTGTATAACAATCTCATTCAAAAAAGAATATATTTTTTATATATTATCTATATACAGTATACTCAGAGTCTGTATATTCAAAAAATGAAGTTAATATGATTTAAATATGATTTGATAAAACATCTAAACTATATTTACAATAAGTTTTATCAAAGATCTTAATTCATATTTTTTTTGTGTTGAACGAGTTTTTGATTATAATTCTTTTTATACTTTACTGTACATGTATGGTTGATTCCTTACATGACCACAGTACTTGAAATGTAACTTTATTTGGTCTTTATTAATCTATTATAATCAAGATATTGATGAAAATTTTAATTATTAAATAAATTATTTAATTAAAAATACTTATAAAAAAATAATATTGACTGTTATAATCTCAATTAAACAGCTTTCTAATTTTTGTTACCCGAAACTGCCAGCCGATTTTCAAATTTCTACCTGCCCGAAAACGATGATCTCTACATATAATGTATGAGTTAAGCGCCTTATTATGCGATCAAACAATAATTTTTATGCCATAACTTTAAATTTTATAACTATTTTCTCAACGATTACTATTATAATAACTTTTGAATAGCTTTGAGTGAGACTTCTGTTCACAAATTACAGTTCAATTCATACTTATATTGAAAATTTTAATATTCGACTTCAGACTGAAATAATGGTTTATTATATGTCTATTCCGTGCAAAACTGTATTCGACTGTATATTCATAAACACTACAACTCATACTTAATGTTGAATTTCATAGTTATGAAGACAAGAAGGAAAAAGAGATTTTTGACTCGACTTGAATTTGTGATGATTATAGTGTTAAGCATCACATTCTAGACTACAATTTGCAACTCTTTTTCCAAAGTCAATAACGATATGATTTGTGCCGTTTCTAAATACGACTATTCTCTCCCATAAATACATTTTATTATTGTTATTATTCTTTATGACCCGAATTGTTTTGACTTGAATTGTAGTGATCGTCAAATCTTATTGAATGATAGAGTGTTTGCATTAAGATATCAATAATAGCAGAAACTCGAAAAAGCTTAGACAAAAAATATCACTTTATATTACACTAAGAATACGTTTTAGTCGAACAATAATAACGATATTTTACTTTTTAAAACTTGAATTCTTAATATAAAGATTTCAAATAATTTGGTGAAACTCACAAATTATTATAAACTCATTACAACTTATTTCTGCACACATAGTATACAACCTTTTAGTGTATTTGCTTAAAGATTTTATATTTGAATAATCTGTGAACGACAACTAAATAATAGTTTGAAGTTATAAATGAGTCATTCATAGAAACTCTTTATAACAAAATTTTTTAATCAAATTATTTGATTTAGTGATTCAGCTTTCGGTCAT
>JAQFXN010003482.1:0-10889 GCA_034693365.1 Liacarus xylariae | reverse complement strand
TTTTAATTTTATTTTAATATCCATATTATTATTCTGCAGTTTGTGATTAACAAAATTAATTATCAAAAACTTACAACTCTTTTGCAAACATTTTGCTCAAAAAAATATTAAAAAGTAATATAATATTATTAACTACTTATTTAAATCTATTACATAAGACTTTTATATATGATAAGAGTTACGAATACTTGTTAAGGTCAAGTTCATAGCCTATTGTAATGACTAAATTCTCGTAGGCTTTCAATACATTATTTTGTCATTTTTCAGTCATAAATATTTACACATTCTTTTCCGATGTGTTTATCGTTAAAAGCAATCGCTTGCTTATGTGGCCAATTTAGAAATTCTTACACATATATGATATCATTAAGAGTTGAGTTGGAGTTTATAATACATATTTGTATTTTATTTCACTATTCACATATAAAAATTGGTGTTTATAAAATAATGAAATTATAGTAGCAGGATAAGTTACCGGGAAAACATGTAAGGCTTGTTAAAAGAATTGAAAAAAACATTAACGATTTGAATGAAAATAGTAAACAAAACTTGATTCTTAAAACTACTCAATACTGAATTAGTTTGAAAATCTTAAATATGGTTTGAATTGAAAGCATTTATTTGTGTTTTCTATAGTTATTTTTCTCGATTCACGTTTTCCTGCTTTCCCTCGCTTTTGACATTTTGCGTCGATTATATTATAATTAGGAAATGCTTAATCAAAAATTATAAATAATATTAGCAAAACAACTGGCATTCAGTTCTATGAACTGTACATTTGATAAGAGGGGAGAGAGAGTCAGAATCTGTTATTCTTCACGCTTTGATGACATTTGAATAAACCTCTTGTAGTCTGGAATTTGGAATATATTTAAAGTAAATTAATGTAAAAGAAAATTAATTATAAAATTTATCTTTAAATTCAGCGAAAATGATGAAAAATAAGTGCTTTATGTTTATATTCGTCGAAATGAAATGCAATACTGAATTCCTTTCCTGAATATTCGTTTTTAAAGTATTTACAATAAAAAATAGTATTATTCTCTAATAAGAGAATTACATTTATTATAATTACAATTCTCTGATCATTATATAAATTGTTGATTACAATGCTATAAAAAAAGTTATTATAATTTGATTCATTAGAATAATTTTCAAATTCACATAAAATTTTTTGAATACAAATCACAAAGATTTTGAATAAAAAATTTCCAGCAAAACTTTCAAAACTTTTCCATTCAATTCATGCATATATTCATAAAGAGAAATGAGATTTTTTTAAAACTCATATATTCCTTTAGAATTCGTGCTTATAGATTCGAGATGTCAGTGTGTATGTGTCCCTCTCTTATTAATAGCCGTAGATGTGCAACAATGAAATTCAATTACTAATAAAAAGTAGAATTGTACAACAATGAAGTTCCTTTATTAATTGCGAAAATGAATAATAGTATATAATTCCATTATTAATAGCGGAAATGTAGAACAATGGATTATAGTTCCTTTATTAATAACGGAAATGTACAATAATGTTCTATAATTTATTTATTAATAGCGGAAACCACTATGATGCTGTTATACCTTAAGTTTCTTGAGGCTCCTGTGATCAAACACAATAACATTCTTAGAGTCTATCGATTGATAAATATTGTAAACTAAATCCTTATCATATTTTCATCATTCAATCAGTGCCTAAAAATTTTCCCTCTTTTTCAAAATCTAAATTATCAAGCAACTATATTTGCTACTATGGAATTCGAAAGTGGAGATCATAATCCTGTGTAAGGGATAACTCTTATTTTTTATTGATATTCACTTATAGGAGCTCATATAAATGCTTCCTTCATTTCTTTTTTTCGCTTGTTTTTTGTATATATTTATTCAAAGTTCAAACTTTATATATTTTTTCATGTTATTTATGATTTGGAGATGCAAAAAATTCCGAAAATATTTGTCATAAATCATATAAAATTTAATATCATATAAAACAGTTATTACATATTATGCTTAATTCAAGGACTGATTTATAATGTTTACTCTAATCTATTTTCAGATACCATTGACTTCATCCTCGATGAATACGGCCCGTTCTTTTGGACCGGCGCTCATTCAAGGCTATTGGAAAGACCATTATGTATGTGTTAAGTATTGTATTTATTGGTCTGGACGTCAAATAGAGTCTGATTTTTAAATTAGTTATGGGGGCTAACACTCTGGGACTTCAACTCATTTGGATTTTAGATTTTTTGAATTCAGTCTTCAAATGAACAAATAATTGCATTTCTGTTTGATTTTGGCTTTGATTAAGAATTGGTTTGCAATGAATTCTGCGATTTATTTACAAAATAGGGATTAAATAATTATTCAGTTTAAACACAATATTAGAGCCTCGTATATATTTTTTAATTTCTGAAAGTTTTATAATCAAATCTATAAGGCTTTCACTTCATATCGAGTTTATATAAGTTTATGTTCTGTTATGTAAAGTCACGCAAAATGATTCTTATCTAACATTTGAGAGTTTAAATACTTGTAATTAAGAGATTTTTGTGTCGATTAGTTTATTTTAGCTCTCATTTCAATAAAAGTAAATTTAACACATGTAAGCAATAAAGTTTACATTCAATTATGGATAGCCAGGAGAAAGAATAACATCATTAATTAATTTACAGCCAAATTAACCCAATTTATTCTAAATAACTCTGAAAATATCCTGAGAAATTATAGTTATAAAACTAACGTTTTTATTAGAGGATATCCTAAAAATATTTTCGTCTTTAGAATATTTTCCAAAATGTTCCTAATTAGATTCTTAGTTATTTTTCTGAACCTTGGCCATTCCTATTTTTAATTATTTCTAATAGTGTTTTCATATATTTGCGATAATTAAGCAGACTTTCCAAATTCTTAAATATTTACACTTTTTAAGCTAAAAAGTTTGATAAACCAAATATTGTTTTAAGTAATTCTTAAAAAATATGTCTCTGAAAACATTCTCATAGTTTATGTTTTGTTTAAATAGAAATAATTTAGAATTTATTTTTAGTAAAATAGTAGTTTGCGAAACTTGAAAATCAGAGCTGAGATAATAAATCCTGGAATGGATTTAAATTACACTAATATTTATGATATAATTATTGATAAATAGTTTAGTCTTATATAGCTTTTTATTTGAATATTGTCGTAGTGTTTATAACCACTACAACAGGGATGGGTAAACTCACCCATTCTATAGCTTTAGGTCAAATTCTGATTCTCTCCGCCCCTAATAAGTAATCGTGAAGGTCGAGATGGAATATTGATTTCTGTTTAAAATAGATTTTCTAACTTAATTTTTAATTATGCGGGACATTTTTTAGCTCGTATTCATTTGTGAATTCGTCTTATTTGTAAACATAGGAGCATTATTGGGAGTCATTAATAATGACTGGTTATCACAATGACATTAATGTTAGATTAAATTACGATATTCTTACTATTTTCGTCATACATGTGATACGAAAATTGCAGGATTATAAAAAGCCTATTTTTGGCATAATCTCTGATTTTCAAGAAACAAATAACTAATTTGTAAATTTGTCTCTGGTTTAGTAAAAAAAATCAGATTTTGTTTAATTTAAAATCTGTTACTTTTGGATAAAGTCCAGAGCCGATAAAGCACATACTTTTTTTGATGAAGATCTGGCATTGAAACAGACGAACTTATACTAAATCATAGATTCTAATAGAGTTTGCATCACTTTGTCTGAGTCAATGCAAGATTTTTATCAAAAAAAGTATGGACTTTATCAGCTCTGATAAAGTCAGCTAATTTTGGTTATAAAAAGATTTTCTCAAAGATTTTCAAATTAAAATAAATAGAATGATTTTGAAAAATTTCCAAATATATGATAGTCTTGCCTCTACCCATACCTAAGTGGCCACTTGTGCTGTACGAAAGCTAATAAATTAAAGCAATAAAATAATTAAATTAAAAAAAACTTTCCCTCAAATATTGTCATTAGATTTCTAAAAATATCCACTATTAGTAATTGTAACTGCGATAGTATCGTAATTATAAACTCAAGAGTTTTGATTAATCTCTTAATATTTAGTAATTTTAAAGAATTTCATTTAAGATATTTCAAATGGAATGCACATAAAAATCCAGATTTTTAGATAAAATAATGACATTTTATAGAATTGCTTTAAAGATTCAACAATTGAGCAATTTTTACTAATTGTTACTGTAATTGTTAATTATGTGAAATATTAAAAAAATTACAAATCAAAAGGGAAGAGATGTCGAACAGGTATGATGTATTTCATGAATTTCTGTAAAATTGTCCTTGTTATGCTGTTTCGATCCACTCATCCAAAACATGCTCACTTCATTTTCCTTTAATTAACAAATTAAAATTATACCTGAGTTAATGCAACATTTAATAATGTTTTTATTAAAAATAGAAGATATAACACTAAAATTCAGTTACATTTGTTCGACCTTTCTCCATTTAGAATCTAAAAGATTTGTCTACTTATAAAATTTTAGTTAAAATTAAACAGATTTTTCTAAATTGACCATAGACATTTAAACCTAAAATTTATACTTGAACTTTTAATTCTCTTCTGACATGAATAGGTGTATTGGATCGGACCTTTGGTTGGCGGAGCACTGGCTGGTCTGACACATCGTTTTCTGTTCATCAATAAAGCCCTTTACCAACAAAAAGTCTCAACAAATGGTGAAACAAATGAGACAACAAATGTCTAAAATTTCTTATATTTAAAACTCTCTTATCTAATCATAAATGAGATGAAGAGTTAAATTAACTGTCAATCGTCTACTAATGTCTATTGTCTACACTTTATTTCTTTATTATTTTTATCATTTATTTCAATCAATATATTGTTTTAAATTATTCTTTTATTTTGTTTTTCTAATCATTCATTTTATTTCTCATAAATGCGATGTCAGTTACAGACAATTAAACACATTTCTCCATTTGATCCCAGAGTTAACACAACAAAAACAATGGAAAACATCAAAACATTTGTTTCATTATCTATATTCCGATATTCTTAGTTAATAGAAATAAATTGTTGTATAAAAAAAATTGGACCAAAAGAATCTCATTTATGATAATAAAAATAAAAACATTTTTTTCATCTCATCTCTTGAGAAGAGCATAAAATGAGTTCAAATACAATAATTAACTCAATACAAAACTAACTCGTAATTTGTCATTATTAATGACTCATTAAATCTGTCATTTAATCAGAATAATCAAGCTTGTTCCATTTTGATGGTATAGTAAATGGGTATTTTCCAAATTCATCATGCAAATTCAATAGAATTATTAATATTAGGAAGGAATGACATTCTCCCTTTCCAATATTAATATTATAGACTGGGCTATACCACCTGGTTATTTCTGTTTAATATATTTTTGAGTAGTTATTAATTATTTTTGAACTAATACTTTAAATATAAAACAATTAAACATAAGCTTATATTTAGAATTGAATAGCAATTATATTATAATATCGGAGAATAATTTGTGCCAAAATACACAATTATTAGATATCAAATATATTGTATGAATAACTTAAATGATATTCTTTTTATGCTTAAATATCTCGACTGAAAATATGAAATCAAATTAAAATAAGCTAATCTATTATTAATTGGGGATCTGTTGCTAAATGAATAACTGTTTTATTATTATTATTAAAAAACTTTTTTCTGCAAACATTAACTAAAATATAAAATTAATTCAATGTTTTTTATGTAATCTTTTTTTTATTGAATTGATGTGAAATAATAAAATAAATTAAATCAATGAATCAAAAGTCAAATTATTTTTCAAATAAGAATTTATTATCAATAATAATGAGCTATAAATTAAAAAACAATTTTTTGCGAAACAAAAAAAAAAGAAAGATTTGTTTAGTCAATAAAATTCAATTATAATAATCATAAAATTGACACAAATTGTTGTTAAACTTCGAAGTACTTTATGATTGAAAACATGCATTGCTTTTGTATTTAATAATAGAAATATTATTGATTTAAATATGAATACAAAAGAAATTTGTGAATTATTTTTCCGATAAAAGACAGAAAATGCTTAAAAAAACTTGAATTAACATAAAAGACAAGATATGAAGAGAAAAACAAAAACAAACAATTAATTCAATTATTAATGATTAGACCAAATGTTGAGGACTGACATAGTTTTTAATTCTTAGGCCTTATTAGCGACGCGTCTCAACAAAATGTAAATCTTCTCTTTGATCCACTCCTTGGCGTAGGGCGCGTAGGTATTGGTATTGCGCTGATAGCTATTGATTAAAACACAATTAAAATAAATCTCACAATAATTTTTAAAAAAATCCTTGAATTTATATTTTTTAATGAAATTAAACTCAATTTGATCTTAAATTTCATTTGCGCTAAAAAATATGGCATAAAATATATAACAGATTTGTTGCCAACATTTGCTCATAAATACAATACAAAGAAAAGTAAATTAAATCTAAATTATAGCCAATTATAAGTAGAGCTGACTATTTGTGTGATTGAAAACCTGTGAAGAGTAACGACCGGTTGTTTTGAATGCAAACAAAACAAAATATAAATCAATTTTCATCCCTTATATTAGAGCGCATTATAACGAGTGTTAATTATAGTTGAATTAGAATTAGAAGACAATTGTATTCATACACTAAACAACTCAAATCAGTCAACTGATCGATAAAATCAAAGAGTTGTGAGATATCGTATGTAATGGAAGGCATGTCTGGATTGGTTCGCTTCAGATGCTGTTCATAGATATGACAAACGCCTGGAAAACAAACCAATAAATCAAAAGTTAATTAAATGAAACATTAAATCAAATAATCGTTTGGTTTAATAGTCTTTCAAATGTGTCGACCGATCGATACATACCTTCCATCGCGTCGTTGACGGACTCGTAGTCGCAATAAGTTCTTGTGTCCGCTTTGCCCGTCTGTACCAACACTATGGTGTGTGACATAACTCTATTCAATCGATTATTCGCTAATTTATTAATTAAATGAATTCACTTTTGATTGAAAATCAATTTTTTTTAATTTTAATTTTTTACTATTTTTTGGCAATAAATGCAAACCTGAAGTAAATAATGAGTGAAAACGCATGCGTTTATCGCACTTTCACTCAAAACATCGATTCCTTTCCATTCATTAATACTGTTATATATTTCTCAGTAATCGATAAATAGATAATCAATTGATTAAATGAAATGCTTTTGTATTCAATACAAGAGATAAATGTTTTTCAATGAATCCATATTTTGTTATTAAAACTTATTCAGACTTTGATTATAATAATAATATTTTGACATTTTTTGAGGAAATAAATGGAAAACAAGTCCAATCTAATCAACGCCCCCACCCCTCCCCTCCCATAATAACTGCAATAATTTAGTTATGGTGTTTGTGAACGGATTTGAAAACCTAAAGCGCTTTCAAAGACTTTGTTGAACGTCAAGTGAAAACATTGTGTTATTTCAAAGTCAACGCTGTTTTGCAGATTTGATTCAAAACAGATTTAATTGGATTTAGGATTTATTGTTTGATTGAACTGAACTCATGGCTCACGTAATACTGTTAGTCCAGCCCAGTGTCAAAGACACGCGTCAGTACTCAGACTATGACTCACTGGAAGAGGCACTGAATGGTAGGTCTTATGCATTGATTGCATGAGTTTTTAATCTCATTTAAAACCCATTTATTGACATAAAGACTATTCACTGTATTTATGTGTTAGGCGTTTGTCATATCTTCGAACAGCACCTGAAGAGACAGCACCCGAAGAATACGGAAATCACTTATGATTTGTGCCAATTGTTTGAATTCGTCGATCAATTAACTGATTTGAGTTTTTTGGTGTAAGTCTTGGTTTTGAGTCCAAAAAATACACAAATTTTGTTTCAATCATTTTCTTTGAATTTGTCTTTTATTTTGTTCATAGTTTCCAACGAAGCAGTCATTCTTACGCTCCCTATACTAAGGAATGGGTTAAAGAGAAACTCTATATTATGTTAAGACAGGAAAGGGATAAAGAGAAGTCCAACAATGAGAACAATCAAAATACGGCGCAAACCAATTGATTATTTTGTGTAAATCTCATTCATTTGTTTGATTTTGTTTTTGTTTTAGTAAATAATTATTTTTTTAGTGTTTTGTTTCGCATTTAAATCCTTATTTGAGATTCATTTTCTTAATAATTACTTAAATCATTGTTTTTTTAAATCATTTATGTTATCAAACAATTACTGATTTGTCTCTGAATTTCATTTTTTTCTGATTAAAATAACTATTTTTTTGTATATTTGAATATAAATATTGGAAATTCAGTATAACTTTAAGTTAAAATAACTACTAATAAAAGCATTTATTCTTAATTATTATTTAATTTAAAGCAATTATTTTTACAAAATTATTCAAAACAGACAAAGCTATTGAATCCAAGTTAACGCCCCCTAAGTTAGCTATCAGTGCTATAGATATGTCCAATTGTGGTATCAGTCCTAACATACATACACTTCCAGCCACTGAACCCGAATAATGAATATATTGCTGATTTGTCTCTTTAGTTTGAGGCGCTTTATAATCACTTACATACCAACCCATACCATAATCAGATAGTCTTCGAGTCCACATTTCTCTAACTGTTGTGGATTTGAGATAACCTTAAAATTGGAAAAATAAATGTCAATAAATATCTCAATTTAATACAAACTAACCGTCAGTTTTATAACTCTTAAGCATAACATCAGTGAATGTAAGCAAATCGGGAACACTTGTGATAATACCGCCCATTGGAAGCCAAGGCAGTGGTCGACCCAAGTCTTCAATAACTGATGCGCTCTTTAAAACATATTGTTTGTTGCCATCACTTCGAGCTCTGGTGTATTGTCGCGAGCGGTGGACTATTATTAGTTCACGTCTTGAGAGTTGAGTGGAATTCAGCTGTAATTCAGCGAACAGTTTAGTCATAATTATCTCAAAGTTCTGTTTAGTCACTGATTCCATCGCAGCGCCGATCAAATGCCAGCCCCAGTTGGAGTAGAAGAATTTGGTTCCGGGTTCTGCTACTAATGGGTCGCTTGAAAAATAGGCTAATGTTTCGGTTACGCTATGGAAGTCATGAATTTGACGAAAATCTTTCAATTCTTCTGTAGTTCTTATGCCTCCAGTCATTGACATTAGTTGTCTGAAAGTTATATTCACTTCTTGTCCTTATTATGCGTTAAAATAAATTAATCATACGTTTAGTATTGTTTTGATTTAAACAAAACATTTTTTTAAAAAGGAAACAATAATTAGTCAAACCTTTCCATTGTTTTTTAGGAAAATATTTTTCGCTCACATATTCGTTAATATTTGAATTCCAATCAATTAATGACTGTTCCACTAATTTAGACACGAGTGCAGTAACTAATGCTTTCGTTACACTTCCAGTCCTTAAAACAGTATCCGTTCGGAACTCGACATCATTTTCAATATCAGAATAACCAAAACTCTGAATCCAAACCTGTTTTCCTTTATAGTGGACTCCAATCGTTAATCCGGGTATCGATTCATCAGTTTTGAAGTTTTCAATCAATTTTCTACTGTTTTCGATCGCATTATTAAAATTCTGTGTTTTTGAGCAATGAATTAGTGCTAAAACTACTAAAAAATTAAATAATTTTTCCATTTTCTAGAATTCAAATTCAGTGAATACAACTAAAAAATATATTTTCTTTACATAAAATACAAAAACTAAAGCAAAACTTTTTAATCAATACTAAACAATAATATCAAAAATCAAATGATAAGTAAATAACTGATAAACAGCACAAAAAAAACTCAATAAAACATCAATTCTTTCTTTTTTTGAAACTTTTAATGTTATGAATAAAATATAATCAAAAAACAGATAAATATTATTAAATTAATTGACTAATAGTGAAGTCGAAAAGCAATTTTAGTAGTAATGAATGAAACAGAGAGTTAAACAAATTATGGAAATAAATGTGAAAAACATTATTCAGTTTTATAAATGAAAAAATATATATTTTGCAAAAAAAACTACACATTTATAGTCGGCGTTTTGCAGGCCCTCTAACCCCACCTCCGCCGCCACCGCCACGACCTCCGCGACCACGTCCTCGACCTCTGCCACGAGCGCCAGCACTTCCTCTCGAAGCCATTGCCTCTCTTTTCTTGGCCTTAGCTTTAGGCGTGTCGTCAATCAGTAGTGTCTCTAAAGGTAAGGCATCCGGAAGTATGAAATACCGGATATTATTGCCCCGAATGGACAGTGAGTCCAGTGATTGAGAGACACCGGACTTATTCAGCAGTTTTACAGACTTTAAGTGTGTATTCATAGCGACGTCGACGCCGGCAATGGTTCCGCTGACCTATGGATGGGAACACACAATGAGTTTAAGCAATCATTAGATGACAACAGATATAATCAATACTAACAACGGATCCGTTTTTGAGCTCAACGGTCACTGTTTCGTGACTTAACTTCATTAGAAACCTATAAATCAATTCAAACCGAATTAATAACACCTGAAACCCATTTGAGGGCCGATTGCCTGTGCCTTCAGTGCATTCAATACATACCGAACTAATTTCATATTTTATTTCTTTCTTTAGTTTTATTATTGATTTTTATTACAAATTAATTAGAATTAGATTTTATTTAATTCACTAAACGTTTTGTTGAATTCAATTCAATTCAAACCTCCAATCGTTTGCATTGTGTGTCCGGTGTGTCAGACATACAGTGATTAGATGTGACGTCACTTCGTGTGAAACTATTTTGTTTAAAATCTCTAATTTCAATATCCAATCCATTATTTCCCATT
>JAQFXN010003481.1:0-10890 GCA_034693365.1 Liacarus xylariae | reverse complement strand
ACTAATTAATTAAAAAATATAAAATAAAGCGAAACAACATGAAAATAGTGTATTAGCTGGATAGATTAAATATATCTCGAGTTTATAATGAAGTGATTGCCAATTTCGTGGGATTAACTAATAATGTATTAAAAATTTAATGAAATTAAAATAAAACAATTTATTAAATATCTATTCAATTAAAAACATTATTATATGGACAAAGCAGTAAAGGCTGTCCTCCATGGGCAGAAATAAAAAATCGTAGGTTTATAACATTTCAAAAGAATTTACATTAAATATAACTTAAATTGATAAATTTGTCCGGAACTACAGAGTATTTTGTTTTGTTAATAAAAAAAATGGGTATAATTAAGCTTAAACAGACCTTTAGTCTTCAAAATGCCAAGTGACAATTTTGGAAAAGAGTCTTCCCTTTAGCTATCTTTGCATTAGATAAAATTGATCCGACTTATAAGTTAATTGGTTCGATCGAAATATAAATGTCTGAATAGCTGGACCCACAAAAACTAAAAATAATTCTAACATATATTCAATTAAAGCAGGAATTTATAAATAAATTGACAAAAAAAACTAACGAATTGTTTATTTCTTTTCAAAGTTAGTGAACGTAATATTGTATTAAATACTAATGAATTACTCATAATTTGTGAATGAGTCAGAGGAATGTTAAACAAATCAATTCATTCATAAAAATTATAAATTCCTGACAAATCAAAAACAAATTTTTTCTAATTATTCTGATTTCTAATAATTAAAAGACTTGACAAAAATAATTACTATTTTGCAAATAAGTTTAACATATTTTGAGCGTTTATTGTTTGAAAAAGTGAATAAATAAATAATTGATGGCTTACTTTATAAACCTTTTCCATGCGATTAGAAATTTTCTGCTCAACCCATAGTATACAAACGACATAACTGAAAGGTCCTCCCAATTCAATCGGTTTCTCTCAACTGAAAGTTGAGGAAGACTTGACTTTTGTTTTATTGCCATCTCTTTGTGTTGTGTTTTAATTGATTCCAACTCTTTATTGAATGACTGGAAATAATATTTTATATAAATTATAATTAATTTCTACAAAATATAGGAATAAATTCTAATTTAAAGTAGACTTACGACACATATCTGACAAACGTTACTATTTTCTGGGAATTCTGGCGCTTCCGGAAAATGACTTTTAAGTGTTTGCCAAACGACAAGAGGAATGAGCCTTCGCTTACTTTCATGAGGTGTCAGTTGATCTGGAGTTCAGATATTTATTTATATAAATAAAAAATATACTAAAAGTCAAAAATTAAAGAAATGACACGAACTGTGTTCGCAAACGATGTCATCATTTAAGCTAAAGATTTCCAACTCATTGTCGTTATTTTCAATGACTTCAATCGAATCGTCAGAATTGTCTGCAAAATAAAAATTTAAGACAAAATGACCGATAAGGGAGTGGTATATATGAGTCTCTGAATAGTGTTTTGTATTGCTATTTCTGTTCCTATACTTCAGGACAGGTATTGATTAAACCTAAAAACAATCCCTAAAATTCCACATCAAAAGATGACATTCCGTACAATATTTGCATGATTTTTGTGTTTAAAATCGTAGAATTTTTAATTCAACACTTGAATGACTTTAATATAAGTTATAAATATTAGCAGTAATTAAAACTATAAAGCAATCAATTTAAAGCACTTATAAATAAATGTAATGAAAATCGATGTTCGTTTAAAATTGAATTTTAGATTTGTCAGAGTTTTAAACAAAACTGTCAGACTTTTATTTGAGTGAATTTTGTATATAAAACAAACCGTTTTTGTCAAAGTTTTTGTATTCGATTGACTTTAATTTCATTCGTTTCCAGGATTTCATGGATTCCTTTCCGATCCAAAACGACTCACCCCCCGGTCCTAAAGTATATTTTAGTTGAGATGTAATAAGTTTGAGGTCTTCGTCGATCTTATTCTTGATTTTGATTATTTCCACTTGTTTTGCAACACATGTTCGACATAAGGAGTCGGCCGTAAGTCTTGGCCCTCCGCTATACGTTTCGTACAACAGATTTGCTCCATATTCTGAAATACATTTGACTGAAGACAATAACTTGAAATTAAGTTTCGAGTGAACGCATAACAAATCATTGTTATTGATTGCACTGATCTTTTCCATTGGTTTAGTATTAAACCAATAGATTAACCATTTTTTAGAAATAAATTCAAATGGTTTGTCGGGACCGACACTCAAGTGTTCATAAATTCTCGTTATCTCTGCTTTACGTCTAATGTAAGCCAAATTCTCCTCTTCCTATCGATTCAATTAAATCATCAAAAAATAATAAATTAATATAAAATTTAATAAAAATCAATTTTTAAAAATCACTTTTTCTTTTTGCTGCTCTGCAATCGATTCCTCGAATTTTTGATTATCTCTTTGAATGGCATTAATTAGATATTGTGCTAAATTCCAGTCCTTGTAATTGTGGGACAAATCAAGTTTTGGTTGGCTTTCATTCTTATAGACCAACATATATGCGTTGTTCGACTGATGTAAGCCTTTGTTCTTTTCTTTATTTTTATCACTTTTTGGAGAAATATTTCCATTAATTGTCTCAATATTTTCATCGATTCCGTCGTCTGAATCCAGTTTTAATTTCTTTCCCTCTATTTCTTCAACTTTTTCGTCGTTATATTTAAACCAAAAGCCTGTGTTCTCTTCTTTTATATGTGCGATATAATGGCCAGAATGAGCGCTCGGCCCCCGATGTATGAGAACAGCACTCAAATGATAAGTAGTTTCTTCGGCACTCAAATCACCGAAGGAAGTGATATATGGTTTGATGTCAAGAGTGTCCGGAAATCTGATAATAGAGTTCAGCTTTTTTATGTGCGGATCGAAAACAAACCGCAATAACTGAATGTTCAAAATGGGCGGAAGCTTTCGGAGTTCTATACGTCGAGTGGCGTTTCGCTTTTGGCCACAATTACCGCAATAGTATTGGTTATTCCCCTCAAGACTTTCGACCTTTTATTCAATGCATTTATATTTTATTTAAATTATAGGAAATTAGTTTTGATTTAAACACACCTTTAAATAGTCGAATAAACTCTCGTAAATGTCTTTACAGCCCTTTATATTGAGATCTAATTCATAAAATCGAGATTCCTGTGCAGAACCGACACCACATGTTTGACAACTAATGTATATTAGATATAAAACGTTAATTAATTATAATATATTTAAATCAATTGATGACAAAACCTCGTAATGTAAGCAAATCGACCGCAATATTGGCTTTGAATAACATTTTCAATGTTCGGGTTTTTCTGGAATTTTAACTTTTTTTCAATTAAAGTAAAAAATAGATTCGAGAACTCATGTGCGTCCTGTTGTCGGTTCTCATCCAATTCAAGACTTTTGATGATTGGCTTCGGATCAACAGAACTACGGATTCCGAATTGCATTAAAGCGAATATTAATTGCAATTTCCCGATACAACTGATGGGAACAAAGTCTTCATCACAAGTGTTCATGGAATTGGTGTGGAATTCGATTTCTTCGGGATCTTCTTCTGGATTCCACTGATATATCATCGAACGGAAAATGGGATTATGAAACCACACCTAATGGCAGACAAGAGTGGCATAAATAGGATTATACAGAGAGACTGAGGAGTGGATACCTGAAGGAGACAATTGACATAACAGGTTGCGCCCAAATTCTTTAGGCCCACAAAAGAACCGGTAATTCTTCGGCCGAAGTCTGAATCGCTATTGCAATTGGAATCCGTGTCCGACTGTGAGAGCCATGTCTTCTCTCCCAAACCATTCAGACATCTTATGTTTTGCGCACAATTCCTAAAATTGATTGCAATTAATTCAATAAATTCAATGATTTCTATTCAAATATATTAAATACTTATTGGCCTTTGATTTACAGACGTCTGAATCCAATTTATAGACTCTTTGCAAATGACTTAAACCTATTTCTTCACAATTTTGAATATTTGAGACAAAATCAAAACAATTATTGTTTGCTTTAGTTTTGCGATTCATTTCTGATTCAATGCTAAAACCAAATAAACATTTATTGTAAGCAAAACAGCATTTAATGAGATTTGAAAAACGAAACGAAGTATTGAATCAATTAATCGTTGCTTTAATTAAATATCGTTTCAATTAATTGATTGCCATTTGAGGCGAATGTGTTGTCAATACAGTTCAGACGACGTGAACCCAACCAAACCTGAGGGCAGCCATAGTGGCTTTGGACGATTGGGAGGAGTTGGACGGCTAGACCAATGATATGTTAAGACTTTATAGACTAACCGTCCAACTCCTCCCAAATCGTCCAAAACCACTATGGCTGCCATCAGGTTTGGTTGGGTTCAGTAACTGTAGAATAACAGCAGTTTATGTAAACACAGAGCAAACACTTCACTCCATCGCAGTGTCGCCCACTTTAGGCTTATTCTACATAATTAGACTCAAGAAATTAATTTTTTTTATTAAAAATCAGAGATAAAGAATGGGATGAAAGATGGAATCACTTTATCACGTATTTCCAGCAGAGATGGGCAAAGGGAGTAACCCCTGTGTCTTTGGCCGAGTCCCCCATAGGTACACCCAATTTGAGAAAACTGAGCCTTCGATATATTCTGTGAAATCTCAGAAAAATAATAGACTATCAAATTCTTGCAGAATTGGTCGAAATTCTGTTAAATTACGTCATCTTCTAGAATTTGACGATTGCGAGATACCCTCCTCTGACCCCTTCATCCAAAATTTTATGAACTCACAGTCCTTTGCTTCGCCAAAAACCAATACCACTTGAAATTTTTTCCTTTTACCCATAACTTAATTCCAGATAGGGATAGGAGTATGGCTACTGTGGAAATGGTCCAAATACTTCAAATACCCTAACATTTTAACAAATAAAGTGTGTCCGGAAAATCGTAGCAAAATATGAACTAGGCTGGCGCGCGCTTAAGAAATGATTGTTGTAGTTGCAAATGCGTTCAATTTGATTGTCGAACATTCTAGGCCTAGAATATTAATAACTTTGAGACAATTATCTCTTAGATTGGCCAAACCACTGTCTGAAAGACAAGATATTGCTAAAAATGTGCAAAATTGTAAAAATTTCGTGAATTTTGAGAAAAGCAAAACTGTTAAACACATTGAGGAACAGATAGAAATGAGTCGAATACTTTATGTAATAATCAACAGATATGAGTGGGTTGGAACAAGTGACTTTAAGCTTCACATAGGTCGAATTCAACCAAATATCAACATTTAATTATCAATATGAACAAAAAAGACTTTGAGGAATTTCTTAAGAATCGTTTATTGCCATTCATACAAAAACTACCACACAATAAGTGAAATAGTATTTTGGACCGATTTGGCAACAATTGATTACTAGAAAGATCTAAAACAATGTCATGAGAATAGTGGTAAAGAATTTGTTAGTAAGGAATCTAATACACCTAACCTACCACAAGCCCGACCAATAAAGATATTCTGGATTTTCTGCAAAGTTATGTACTCTAAAAGATCTGATGTTCCATAAAGTTTACGTGGTTTCAAACATATCTGGCGTAAAACCAGTCAAAATGTGTCCCAAACTAATGCACAGTCACTTATGAAGAATATCTGACAAAGACTTAAATTAATAGGAGACAAAGGTGTATTCGCGCCACTCAATTGATTACAACCCTTTCTTATATAGTCTTTTATATTTAAAAAAAATTTCATTTTATTATCTTAAATAGTTTCTGAGTTATTCCTATTTATCTCTTTCGCTACGAATTCCCGGACACACCTTAAATGATTAAAAATATCATGAACAAAATAAAAAAGAATTGATCACTTTAATGGTGGATCAGAAAGTTTTAAAAATATCTGCATTTAACCTGAACAACTGAATTTAAATCGTTCGTTGGTATTTACTACTCTAGTAGTCAAATCTAGGAATTTTTTTAAAACTTTTTCTATAAATGAACAGGAAACATTAAAAAGGATTATAGTGTATATTTTGCAGTCTTCACAGCAATACATCAAATACTATGGAAGATATGTTTACGTTTGACTATGGTTTTTTGAAATGCCAGTAAGTATGATTTGAGGAGCAAGACATTTTACCGGCTCTCAATCTGTAGCCGTGTGCTAAAAACACCTCCCAGATCAATGTTTGACAAAAGAAATAAAAAAAATATTTTAAACAACGAGAAATTTTAAACGTTAATATTTAATTAATAGACTCTTTTAATAATCAAAACAAGTTAAATGTAATACAAATAAGAAAGAATATTGATACAATCGATCTATTTGATTTCGTGAATTCAATTTCAAGTTGAATTCTGTTGTTCAAATTACTTATATCCACAATTACAATTATTATAGTATGTGAAAATTTAGGTAAAAATTGTTTATTTGAAAAAAAATAACTTTCCCCACGAATTTTTAGTTATAATGAAAAGTTACGATTTTGATGGTTATACTACACTAACAAGTGGTCTATTTTACAAAATATGTCAAAAGTGAATTTTTCAAAATTTTAAATGTTAAAATTTGTTAATAAAGAGGCACCAGGGTGGTAAAATTTAAGGTATAAGATGCTAATATTACAAATATAAATATAATATTAAATATAAATAAATTCTAATGTCCCAGAGGTTTGAAGGAATATTTTTAATTTTTCAAGATTTTTTTGCTAAACATTTAGTTTTGATAATATAAATACATAGAAAAATACCAAATTCAATTGACGTTTCACAAGTTTTTAATAGCAAATTCTTATAATTCCAGATTAATAGTAGTACTTTTACAGTATATTCAATTCATTTCATTTTACAAAATTTGCCCACTTTTTCAAATGGTCAGATAGAAACCTTCCAGGTAATTGAGTTTGTTTTGTAAAGATGCGGTGGATGTTGATGGATGTTTCAGTGCATGACATTTAAACATAATCAAACGTAAACCTTGTGGGATCCGGATAAATGATCGCAGCAAAAACATCGCTGACATAAAACATCGCGGACAAAATATCGCGGAAAAAATATAGCACGGACAAAACATAGCACGGACAAAACATATCTAGGACAAAACATCGCCATCAAAACTTAAAAATTAAAGTTAATATTTCAAAAATAATTTAGACTATTTTTCAAAATATGTGTGAAATGAGATAAAAGATAAGAATTCTAATCCTTAATCTTAAATTCCAAATAGGATTAAGAAAGAATTCATTCTTTAGTTTATATTTTTTAAAAATAAATTTTATTAAAGTAAAAGATTTAGTAAATTTTTTTTAAATTTGAAGACTGAAATTATAAGAACTTCCTTTTAAGTAATCCATTATGTTACAATTGTTGTAATCATTCACAACATTCATTACTCTATTTGCCCGTTTAATTTTTAAGTTTTGGTGGCGATGTTTTGTCCGTGCTATGTTTAGTCCTAGCTATGTTTTGTCCGCGATGTTCTATGTCAGCGATGTTTCTGCTGCGATCATTTGTCATGGAGCCCTAACAGTATTTATCATGTTAATCTATACCACACTTTCTATCAAATTCTTAGTAATTCTATGGGATTTTGTCACACATTTTACTATAAATTAGAATCTGTTGAATAACATAACACAGGAGTAGCCAAGGTTGGCCGAGTCAGGGCTTATAAGTAGGGGTATTTTGAGAAACTTTCTCAAAAGTCAGGGGGATATAACGATTTCGAATATACGAAAAATGCACGGGGGGAGTAAGATAGAAAAACAAAAGTTAGGAGGAGGGGATCCGCAACATGTTAAATTACTATAAAAAATGTTAATCTTATTTATTGTTAAAAGATTATTCAAAACAGACAGTTCTTTATTGCTCACGGATTTCGATTGGCGTCTATTAAATAAAGTATCAAAAGCTAAAGACCAGTTGAGTTGTAACTGTTGTTATGCATTCACAGTCACCGCCACTATTGAAAGTGCGATCGCTATTCGCGATAATCTAACACTTGATTTGACTGATTTAAGTGAATCACAATTAGATTTGTCTGAACAGCAGATCGTCGACTGTTCTAAAGGAGGCAAATATCGTAACAATGGTTGCGATTATGGATATATTGATGACAGCTATCAATACGTTATTGACAACGGAATCGTTTCCGAACAACTCTATCCATATATCGATGAAGTAATTAATTTTAAAATGATTGGACTCAGGGGTCTCTAAGCTCTGCCCAGTCATGGGGCTATAGAAGAGGGTATTTTGAGAAATTTCTCTGAAACTACTAGGGGGAGAGGGTATGCAAAAAATGATAAAAATGTAAAATACAAAAAGAGAGTAAGGTAAAAAAGGATAATACAGAATGTGGGCAGCATAGCAGCACAGACAGCATGGCAGTAATTTGGCTGCCATTTTTGTTATGGTCAATATTTTTTTCATGAAGTTTTTTCTATTTTGTCACATGTCATTCATATTTCAGCAAATTGTTAATTTTGTAAACTTGGTAGTTTTCTCCTAATATCAAAGTAGCAAAATTGAATGTTTTGATTTTTTTGCTGCTTTGATATTAGAAGAAAACTGCCAAGTTCACAAAATTGAAAATCTTCTGAAATATAAAGGACAAAATAGAAAAAACATCATGAAAAATATTGACATCAACAAAAATGGCAGCCAAATTACTGCCTTGCTGCCTGTGTTGCTATGATGCTCATTCAGTATTACCTGGTAACAAATTCTTCTATGGCACAAGATCTTAGGGGCGTATTTTTGCTATACCCCATCATTGCGACCCCTTATTAAAAACATTGATTATTTTAACAATAAGTCATACGTTTATTGTTTATATCATATAAATTATATGCTTTTATATTCTATCTATTATAAGAATTCCGCATGCTTGGATCTATTGGACACTAACCGGACATTTATTACTAAATTCATTCGAAAGTCCAGACAAAGTGTGGAACAAATAAAGCAAGTTATTTATGAAAATGGACCTGTTATTTCAATGATTAACAACGATGGCTTTGACTTCTTATTCTATGAGTGAGTTTGTTTAATTATAATGTGCTTTCTGGATCAATTTGATAATTTGGATGTAAGTCAGGAATGTCCAAGGTCATAAAGGGCTAAAAAAGTACCTTAGAGTTGAAATGTCGCCAAAATAATCAATTCAAGATACTTTTCGCATCATTTTAGGAGGTCGGCTTGAGGGGTCTCGGGTACCACCTACTAAATTTCTCCAGAGCATTTCGGGAAGTTTTCGACTCGTACTTAAAATTTTGATTTTTTAAAAATCCACCTCCCCTACCCTAATCGATCTCCTAAAATGATGTGAAAAGTACTCTGAATTGATTATTTAGGCATTATCTCCCTGATATTAGTGATATGAGTGACTTGCTATTTTTTAGCCTGCTGTATAATTGATAGCAAGTTTTATTTATCATAATGACTCAATAATATTGAATAATAAATAAAAGAATTATTATATTCTGTATTGGAGTGTTTAACAGCATTTAAATGATACAAAATATGATTTTAATAATACAGACATGAAGATTTGTAACAATTGAGAATTTGCTCATTAATGACAATTTAGGTCTTATTATACAATATTAAGTGTTTGTTTTTACACGTGTATGCAAACCGATAACTAACACTTCACGACTATTATATATTGAGAGTAACTCTGAATTAACATTTGAAAACAGACAGGAAGTTACAGACTATAGATTAAATAGTCGTGAAATATACGCAGTTTTCAGCATTTCTGTGCTAATTGTATAAATTGTACAATTTTATTTTATTTAAGAATAATTAGAAATGTTTTGAACCATATTTCGATTTATTAGTGCACATATGGAGAAAAATGCAGCAGGGTCACAATATATTCTATAAAGGACAAGATGTACAGTCAATCCTTTAAGTTTGCATAAGTCCATCAGAAATAGGTTGTACTGAAGAGAATGTGTAATCAATGGCCCATTCAGTTTCAGTGTGATCATCAATAATAAGCCCGGATTAGGTGATTGACAATCGTGTTAGAGTCCATATAAAATGAATTGAATTGCAATGAAAAACGTAATGTCCTTTCAATTGTCTTAACTGGCGCTCCATTAGTGCTGAAATTAAATGATAGGTTTAATTAACCAAAACTTTATATCAGTAATTGTCATGAAATAGTAAAATATTATTAATTGGTAGTTAGAAAAAACTTCTAGTTGCCCTTCTTTTTTCAATAAAGGATCCGTGAAATGAGAATTACATATAGAGTATTTTAAAATATTCTTCTTTTTATTGTTTAAAAAAACTCTTTAATTATTTCCAATGAATTTACTGCTTATCCTCGCTATTTTGCTAATATTGTAGAGAGACATCCGGCTATTTATGACATGACCTAATGGATTGGCCAAGGTCACACATGAGTGGTTTTGTAAGTGTTAATGTGTTAATCGAATAAAAAAAAAGTTAAAGACTCGGAGCTAAATCCCAAGAAACCATTTAGGATATAGTATAATAAAACACTTACACATTGTCTGTATATCTCCTGTAACTACAGAATTGAATTCTGTATTCATATATTTATTTCTAACAAAACGAAGAAATTTTAAATAATCATAATTTAGAACAAATATTTGATAATAATATTTAAATGCTATTTAACAGATGTGTTGACGTGTTTTATATGTTTAATTTGAAGCAATTTTGAAATTAATTAAATTTTTAAAATTATTAAATATTTTCACATATGTTTTAGAAGAAATTATGGGAAGAATAGCACAAACAAACATGGATTTGAAACAGAGATGTGATCTAGGGGGTTTAATCAGATAAGAGATTGAAACTGAATCATATCTACTAATACAAACTCTATAGATTTGAATGGAGTTCAATAGAG
>JAQFXN010003480.1:0-10891 GCA_034693365.1 Liacarus xylariae | reverse complement strand
GTATTTAAAGATTATTGAGAAATACAACATTATTGATTAACAATATATATGGACAAATAAAAACAGGATGGATATCGTGTCCTTTTTTGAATGATCTGCACTGTATGTCCCAGCCTTGCTTATCACTAGTCTTATATGTAATTTTTAGTTAATTTTAAAATTGTTTATATGTTAAAAACTTCAACTTATTCTCAGTTTAATAGTTTAATAATTCCTATTATTGCCGATTGGAAAATGAAGAAATAAGAAGTTATTCACTTAATCTTACATTTATCGTATGGAGAAATCTTTTCATATTCTTGATATTTTCAATAGTGTTGAGAAGATTGCCTAGCTTCAAGTTTAGAAAAACATTAAATATTGAATAGTATTATGCTATAACCACGAAAATTATTTGGGGCTTAAATTCATATAATGCTTATTAGATGTCGTACATGAGAAACACGAGCGCGCGTTTCGAGTAAAGACAACAACAGCGCCTATTGGTTGTTACGAGTAATCGCAATACAATATTGCTTTACTTGACATTTCTCATTTACCACATCTAATAAGCATTATATGAATTTAAGCCCCAAATAATTTCGCATTTATAACTATTATAGTTAACGATAAGTTTAATTGTAAGGAACGTTTAGATGATTACGACTTGTTATTGTTGAATCAGAGAATTTAAAACATTGAATGCCATAATTAGCGCCAAGTGTTCTCTTTGGCCATTACTTTGATTAAAATAACTTTTTGATTAATTCATAAACATTAATATTATTGTTTGACTAATATTTCTAAAGACCAACATATAGTGCGATCAGAAGGCGAAGTGATTGCCGGAGATTTGACGGGCGCTAAAGTGACCAAAACCAAGGTTTACAATGCAAAACAACTCAGAAGTGAATGCTCTCAAAAACCAGGTCTTACACACTCTGAATATCTTAATGGAGAGATTACTTTTAAATTGGGAGCAGATAAATTCACCTGCTCTGAAGGTTCTAATCCAGGCTATAGCCACTATGAACCTGGACTTTTATTCTCTCATCAGCTCGAACCACATGCTCGCAAAGCTATTGAACCTGAACCCATAATGATATAAATAGTTTGAATTTTATTATTGACTTTATTGTTAGTTTTTTTTAAATATTCATATATTCCAGGCCTTGCCTTGAGGTTAGAGATTTGAAGTCTTTGCAAAATTTCCTAAACCTCGGCATGTAGTTGCTAGAGGGCGTTAAAATACATGGTTTAAATTAATGAATTTTAACAATTGAAACATCGATTCTGATTAATTCGCACATGTTGAATCGATTGGAAATAGTCTCGAACTCGAAAACAGACTAATTTGTGAGATAAAGGGCGCTAAAACAATAAATTAAAACATAAAGACACACGCGGGCATCTCGAATCTATAAGCACGAATTCCAAAGGAATACAATTTAAAACTACAATAATTCTATGAAAAAAACAAATAATTTAATTAAAAGTTTTTTGATTGTCAACAGAATATTGATTACAAAGTATTAGTTTTCAAGATATAACACAACATGTTTTGCGATGAATGGGATTTACATGTAATTCAAGCACTTTTCTGATGGATTCATCAAATGTCTGATTGACACCCAATTTGGTGGCCGCAGAACATTCCACATATTTTATAGCCCCGTGTTTTGATGCAAACTTCTGTGCCATTTGTTTCTCTATTGGTGTCTCATTTGTTTCGGATAACTCTCTCAATACTTCAATATTAGTTCTTAAATCAGATTTTGTTCCTAAAAAAATCAAAAATTTAACAAATAATTAAAATATTATTAATTAGATTTAAACTATGGTTCAATTACCGACTAAAACAAAGGGTTTATTTGGCAGGTGCTCTTTTATTTCTGGAATCCATCTATCCAGGACATTTTGAAATGTTTTCGGCGAAACAATTGAAAAGCATATAATGAATATATCTGAATGAAAATTCTTAATTAGTTCATCAAATGGACAAATGAGAAATGAATTTCCGAATAAAATTTTCGTAATTAATGATTTGATTAATTTAGGGATTGAAAACAATCTTGTACATTAATTCTTTCAACAATATATTTTGAAATTCAATGAATAAACAATGTAAAAATGTCACATATTAAACGTAGTTTCATATTTACCCGTTTCCAAATACATCAAACTCCTAATGCGATTCATCTCTTCCTGGCCAGTCGTATCAGATAATTCTAAGTCAATGGCCACTCCATCACAGATAACTTGCTTTTGATATGTTTCAAATCTAAAGTACAATATATTCAATTTTAGATATGATAATACATTTGGCTCGACATAGCTATGAGTATATGCAATCAGGGTATTTTGTAAAAATTTCCAAAACCTTTGTTGTGGGTATTTTTCTAAATGTTAATATAACAGAGGTGAAGTATGTTTTCAAAAAGTACTATCATTTGTTTCTAAAAATTATTATCACGCTGGATTTTTAAAATGCTATTAATTAAGAATCTTAATTTAAGATTATAACAACGATATTTATCTATTGTTGTCCGATATCTATCGTTGAAAATTTGCTCCCATTTTTATATCCCATTATTTATATCCGATTATATTTCATATATGACAAAAATATTTCATATTATTTGAAAAACCTAGTTTTATTTATGTTCTGATATTTCGTAAGATTAACAGGGTTATTTCACAACGACTATAAACACTGTGATGTTCTAATGTCAGGGGTGGCCAAAGGGGTAGAGCCCAAATACCCCCTGAGTTTAAGATTTTGCAAAATACCTTCCCCTGAGTTTTTGCGCCAAGTCTTATTTTAACCTTACTCCGCCCTGTGCATTTTTCATATTTTGAGATTTTGTTCACAGATTATGGCAGAGTTTTACAGATTATAAATGATATTATTTCGTGAAAAGAAAGTTAGGAAAACTTGATGCTAACACCTAGAATTTTGCATTCGAATTTTTGATAAAGGTAAAAACTTGAGAAAATGTTGTGTTATAGCTAACTACGTGACAAAGATTTTGTCGAAATCGATAGTTATGCGACAGAAATTTATATCACACACAAATACTATATATCCTGATTTATCTGGGTTGCAAATTGATTGAATTGTTATTTCCTTGTGGGCTGTAACTTTTTTGTTTTTCAAGACATCTCAAATATTTTTGCATGATTATCTCCCAATATGACTCTGTAATTTACAAATAAAGTTATCTCAAAATTAGAAGATATTTTTTATCTTGGGCTAACTCCTTTGTCTAGATTCATCATAATTCTGAGAAATTCTTGCAGAATTCATCAAAATTTCGTTAAATTACGTTATTTTTGATTAAATTATTCAAAAATTCGATGATTGCGAAATGCCATTTCTGAATATCCCCCTAGTCCAAAATTACGTCATTGCCCGAAATACCACCTATATGCCTCCCCGAAAAATACCCGCATTTTCAAGTCTGCACATCACTGCATTTTATGGAGTAACCTTGATGACTTTACCAAAAATCTATACATAAATATAAACTATATTTATAGAAAAATAAAAAATATTTGTGGTTTTGAAATATAAGCAAGGATATACTGTAATAATGGTAGCGAATATTGATAGTTAAATAGCTGACAAACAAAAGAATCAAGCAAGCTGTTAAAGTAAACTATGTTTATAGAACTTTTTCTTATTTAAACGTTAAGAATAAATTTTACAGGAATACCGGTATTTATTTTAGCTATAAATACCTTAAAAAAATTTATTATATTTGAAAATTATTTATATTTTCATTTCCTACGAATCAAAATATCAGCTACTATTATGAAAAAAATAGCAAATCAGGAGTATTTTCCCTCTTGGCAATCCAACAGATATTCTATAGAAAAATTATTTGTTACAGGTGTGCTTAATGGCAAGTATAGTTTTCAAAAATATTTAGCCTTAAAACGTGCCGAAAAATGCTTAGTCCAACATTAATCCAATCACTATAAATTTATTCCTCTATTTAAAAATTAACTAGTTATTCTTCAAAAATGGAAACAAGATAAAAAAATTAAACCTAAATCATAAAAAATATCTTAGTCTTATCCCCATCTGTTCAAATATAAATCAGATTTAATGGCATTTATACACAAATAATATCTCTTTAAGTGTTTAGTTATTTCATAGGATTTCATTAATTAACTGATAATTGTTTTATTACTTTTACTCTTATTTTAGTGCAATAACTTCGATAAGAAATGTGAAATAAAATGTTTGTATTCCGGAATTGACAGAGACTTACATCGTTGGAACATATTGTGTAGTGAAGGCTCCGGTTATATAAGAGATGATAAGTGATGTTTTGCCTACAGAACAATCGCCGATTACAACACACTTGACTGGCAGTGGGAAGGCCTCGATTCCATTTCCTAATGGTATGGCTCGTGAAATACATTTCCTCCGTTTGAAATAAAACTGAGACATAGCTTAAAAAGTCATTCAAATGTCAGATGTTTTGACTTTTTCTTTTACTATTAATACACAATATTTCTATTCAATAAAACGACAAACTGTTTATGTATTGTTTGCACATTATATGACATAAACTGCAATTCAGAATAAGTCAGAACAATTCAGAATTACACTAAAGTAGTTATACTCTTTGAAATAGACATATAATTAGATTTATTTCCTTAATTATATTGAATGACGTTTTTTCAGGTTCTAAGAATCAAATGATAAAATCAAATTTTTCTATTCAAACATTTAAAACAAAATTATTTACTCGTAAAACATGTGTGGATTCCATACATATTTTTAAAAGTTAAATATGTTTTGAGTTAAATAAAACACAATATCTATTAATAAGGTATATATTTGCTGACAGTTGTCTATACCTGTAATGTATACTTTTGGTAATCAAGAAACCACTTGTGTTCTGAAGAATGCATTACAAAAGTCAATTATAGTATAAATATATAAAAAAATTGAAAAAAAACTTTTTCTTGTTAATTTTTAAATCTTTTTCAAAACTGTTTCAAAATTTTCTTGTAAATTCTTTTACAAAATTGAATTATATGTGATTTAAATTTTGTGTCTCAACTTTTTTTCAATTCTTAGAATAATTACATAATTTTTTATTTAATTTAATTTAATTTTAAACTATTTATCTTTTATTAAAGTTGTAATTCAATTCTTATAACATTTTAGGATTTTATAAATTATGATAACTTTTACCTCTCGTTTCACTTCTGAATTCTGAACTTTTGTACTTCACTTTTGTATTTATTCTATGATATTTCACTATTATATTAAATAATTACATGTTTTAGTTGTAATAGTATTCAATTTATACAACACATAATCAACATTTATATTAATGGAAACACATTTTATTATAACAATAATGTTATTTAATTATTTTTCACGAATATTATACAAAGTACAGTAAATATCAAATTTGAGGACTTGCTTGTTAATTTATTGTTTTTTAAACATTATGTTTTAAAAGATATTTTGAACACAATTTATAAAAATAATTTAAAGCACTTCTAATATATCGATAACATTAAAAATATTTTTAAGAATTGATTGGAAATTTAATCTAACAATGAATGAAATTATCAATATTTAAGTAACTCTAATATAAAATAATAATACATGTAGAATTCTATTTATTCCATTAGTTTTTAGACTTATATCACTGTAGACTCATATTACATAATAGCACTAACATTTATGTAATCTCTATTATGTCTACAGATATTTATCTACTCTCTCCTACTTATACCTGATAAATAAGAATTTAGAAAGTGATATATAAAAATAGAAGACCCCTAAGAATTAATATTATTAATAGTATTAATTTGGATTAAATAATCCTAATGGTCAGGGTTTGATTTTTTTAAATTCAAGATCTTTTCTTAATTAGGTGTTGAATTTTATTTTTTTATTTTTTAATTAAAATCTTTTAGAAACTTTACTTTTTATCATTTGATTAAATTCTTCTCTGGGCATTCAAGGCCTATATTTCACAATTTTTTTCAATCTCATATACTTTTTCTTTCGGACACTTATACCAATTGAATCTCATAGACAAGAGTTTTTAAGAAAATATATATTTAAATAACGCCTTGATTTAGAATAGCCTTTAAGTTAGAATAATTATTGATATTTATTAATAATTCAATGATCAGATCAATGACAGAGATATAAATTTTTGGGAATTTTTTAAAATTATGAAAAACAAATTTTCCTAAATATCGAATAACGAGTGGATTTAAGTTTCATTAAAATCTAAATTCCTATATTTCATATATAATTATTGTTTAATGAATTCCAGTCTAAATTATAAAATGATTGAAAAAATAAAGTAAAAAATTCAATGCAAAAAAAGAGATGTGGGAAATATTTGAGGGGAACTTATATTTGGAATTTCATGCAATTAAAGTTAAGTGCTATACATAAAAACATTTCATCATTATGTTCAAAAAAAATATCAATGGCAAAAGTAAAAATAATCTGACAAACATTCTTTAAGAGACAAGAGAATGTTTAGAGATCAAGAATAATTTTCAACAGAATATTCTGTAGAAAGACTTAGAGATATTTGTCGATTACTTAAGGATTACTTATACATAATTCCTCATTACTGCTACACAAAGCAATGCAAAGAAACTTATTATTAATCTATTAATAAGTTATTACATATTTAAAAGTAAATTTATTAAATGAGAAACATTAGGAATAATTAGGGACAAGAAAGTTAAAGATTGTTAACTTATTTAAATAATTTTATAACAAAATATATAAAAATTGATTCATGTTATGGATTGACTAATATAGGTTTGCGAGCCCTATCCGAACGCCCGTCTATACCTTCATCTAGTTTATTCCCGGCTGAGATATCTTCCTCGTCATCTGGAATAGGTATCGAATGGGAAAAGATATCAGATTTTTTGTTGAGTTCCAGTTCCTTCTGGTCATCCTTTGAACCCTTGACTGAAAGCTCAGTCATCGGCTCATCCAATAAGAGTATTGGCTTTCGAGCCAAGGCTTGTCTTTTAAACATTAATGGCTTTCTATAGTTATTTCCATCTCTTTTCTTCCGATTCGAGTCTTCGGATGTCTGTTCTGTTGTCTCCGCTCTTCTCAGATAAGGCTTATAGAACTGGTGAAGAACTCTCTCATATAAACCGTTTTGATCTCCGGAGTCGTCTGAAGAAGAATCGCCGCTTCCGTCAGAGGAATAATTGATATCAACTGTATTGTCGTCTTTGGTATTTGTTGTGAGAGAATTCACAAATGAAAATATAATTCCGAATAAAAATAAAACTAAATAGACTTTCATTATTAAAGTCTCTTTAGAAACTTTTTATTAAATTAGTTTCTAGTATTTGAGCACAGAATCAATAGAACAGTCTTATAGAGTGAATCGATTTGTATTGAAAGCGAAACTTTTAAATTAAACTATTTTATCTTGATTTTAGTCAAAACTATGTTTTAGTCAAGACTAGTCAAGGGATATCCAGCGGAGATAAACGCCTCCTATCTGTGAAACACATCCTTACATTGAGTTAAAGTGATTTTACGTTAACTTTAAATTAATTCTGGGATTTCATTGAATGTTATATTTTTTTATACTACAGTCGATTACATTTAATGAAAATATGTTTAAATACTAGTTATTATGGGATTAAGTTTTGCTAAATCAATGATTTTATATTTTATGGAAAAGTTATTTTGGAAATTCCATTCATTAAATACTGTCATTTAATAAGTTTAAGAATAACTTTTGAAGTAATTAAGTGGTTATTGTTAATAATGCAAGGCTTAAAAACTTAACCAGAATAAGGTTCCATAAAATTGTTATTTAAAATAAAAATTCCATTAAACACATGATAAATTTGAAACAAATTAATCAGACACATAAATAAAGCACTTATATTTATATGAATCCTTTTTTGAAACAAAACATTTTCAAGTAATCCAAAACACAAGTAAATCCCATTTTTGAAAGACTTCAAATTTTTATGCCAAGCTAGAAATTTCCTAAATTGTTAAATATGAACCGGAGTAGCTTTCTAGATTTAAAAAAATCAATATTTGACTCCGCACTTGACCAACTTGCAAAGTGAGTATATTTTTAAAAAATTAATTAATCAATGTTTCATATTTATGAAAGAATTTTCAAAAAATCAAATTAACGATAGAGATATGTTAACACACTTATCTTATTTGGCTTTTATGTTATATATTTTGACTACATGTGAACGACAGTCAAATATTAATATCCAAAGAAAACTTAGTCATTCATAGAAACACTTTATGACAAGTATCTTATTTTTAATTATTTGATATTGAAACTCAGTTATCGGTCAAATAAAATAAAATAAAGCGAAACACAAAGAAGTAAAAACGAAATATACTCATTTCTTGATTTTAAATTCTTTCTAGACATGAGATATTTGCAATTAAATTACGCTAAGTTTATGGCCCACAAGTTTGAAATCCTAAACTAATATTTGATAAATTTTTGCCATAATTTTTTTTACAATAAAACAATTCAATTTATATTTTGATATCGTAGTCACACATCATGTGGATGAATTATAATTCTAGATTAAATTTGATCAGAGTTTTATCTATAAATAATAGTTTTCGTTTTGTTTTGACTAATATTTAGAATTATTATTGAGTTTTCTCTATTTATTGATGTAAACTCATCTTAATATTGGAAACTAATCTAGAATAAAAAATTGTTATGATAGAAATTTCAGACAAGTATTATGTATTTAATTAAAACCCAATAAAGCTCTATTTAACTTTAAGCTTATAATAATATTTATAATTAATTAAAGACAAAAATATTAGAAATATTAAATAGTATTTATTGTATTAAAATTAATAGTTTATTAAGAATCAGTTATTTTTCACAGAATTGATTTGTATAAAAGCAAAATATAATTTGTCTCATCAAAGATGACCAGAGATAAGTTCCAGCAATCTGTAATAGTAATTTATAAAATTAGCAAGAAAATGAAGTTTTTTTCAAAATTGTATCTTGCTTCATAAAACTTTCATTTTATTGTTCAAATTATATATTTCTACCCTCAAATGGTTCCTTTATATTTCCCTGGTGATCTTGAATATACCCCTTTTGGGTATTTAGTAGGCGGGTGCTTGAAAAGGCCTCTCTTCTAATGACCTCATATTTATGATAAATACTATTATCTATACTATTATGAAATCGATTTGTTTTAAATCGGTTGATATTTCCCCTATTTATCAATGTTATATCAAATCCATTCGTTTTGATGAATCTTTGAAAATGACGTTAAATATTTTAATTAGTATTTGTCTATTCCTTAGAATCTGAACAATAAAAATTTTACATTGTACAGGAAATTGAAAAAATCATTATTTATTCATTTTATTGAATAATTTATACAAAAATTTGTTATATATTTTTTTGATTTCCTGAATATTTTTTTTGATTTCCTGAATATAGCTGATTATTCAAAGAAAGCAGATTATTCGAGAGCCAAGATATTAGCAAATTCGAGCAAAATATGTACATTTGTTTTTGTTTTATTATCGGAAATCTAGTTTCGAAATCCATGTGATTATTCAAAGAAATGCATCAAATATTTCTTCAAACCTAGAAATATATGCAGTATATTGTAAACTATGGTTTATATTTAAAATAACACATAAATAGAATAGAAAGCACCTAGAGTGTCTGGTTCGAAGCAGCAATAGTTGAATTCAAGTAATAGTTTAGTTCCCGTTCCTCTAACTCCAGTTCATCTTCTGGTGGTCTGATTGCAGAGACACTATCTTTAAATTTGGCGTTCAATTTATGTTTTTGAAGACAGGCCTCCAATTCAATAGTTTGTCTGTCGTTCGCATCAATTGCTTTCAATTGTTTCAAACAGTTGTTCGACAAATCAAAAGTTTTTATTCGAATGTAACCAATGGTCAAATATATGAGATAACTCTTGTGAGTGACAATTGAGTCGACTGTTGTGCACAGGTGTTCCAGAATATCAATCGCACGTCTTATATAAGAACTACAATTAGATCGAACCAAAACCGATGCGATTTCAAAGAGTTGTTCTTTAGTTAGGGTTGCCTTCAGTGCCTCCTTTTCATGCAGTTCTGCGAAATGCCTAACCGTTTCATTCCAACGATCGCCGATCGGGTTATTCAAGAGCCACGACATTATCAAATTGTAGATAATAATTGATTTAATAAAATATTCACTAAAATGTAAAATTTTCACATCTAATGCAATGTATGGCCAAAAACTACTTTAGACTAATGGCTAAATAATGGGTCATTTGAGGAATTATTTTCCAGACTATTTAATACAAATATTTCTGACCATCTGTTGTCTGCTATTAATAGTTTTCTCATGAGATTTACTTTTATTGCCTTTATTTTTAGTTCAGTTCCAAAACTGGTTATTATAAAAGTTTCAAATCAGTTGGTAGTTATATATATATAAATCCAATTTTCATACATTCAAGTCGAACGCATTTTTGAGTTTGTTATCAAATAGTCTACAGTAACTTATTTATGCTAAATCTTCATAAATAACTTAGACTTAGATATCTGAATTAGAGGTAATCTAAATCTTTATGTTCATGTGCACATGCTTATAAGTTGGTTAAAATAGGAAAAATGTTTTTGTTTGATAACACACTAATAATTTAGTAATAAATTAACATTATATTTGTGCAAACATTCAAAAGATTAGAAAAATTTAAGAATTGATGCTATTTGTGTTCAATTTAAGCGGTATAGGCTTGTCTTGGGATTTATAATCTAAGCTTGCATTTTGAGAACTTTATACAGAATATTGCGGGCTAATCTGGCCGGGAGGCTTTCAAAGCGCGCGGTATGATTCGTAAAGCGGTAGAACAGATGACTTTT
>JAQFXN010003479.1:0-10893 GCA_034693365.1 Liacarus xylariae | reverse complement strand
ATGAATATGGTTCCATGAGAAATTATGTGCCATTTGATAATGTCTTTCTGATGAGATTAGCCAAAATCGAAAATTCGAGATTCAAAAATTTTATTTCAATTGCATTCTTGAGTATAACATCGAAATTCAAAGCTGTTGATTATGATCATATACTGTAATTTAATTTTCTAGATTTAAGAAAATCAATAATTTACTCCATAAATGTGTTATTTTGTTGATGTTATTCAAATAATTTAAAAATTTGCCTGAAGAACGAAAAAGGTTGATTTTATCTATATAGGGAGAGATAATCATTTCTTTTTACAAATTACTCTAGCTTATTTAAATTAAATAGATCTAACAAGTTTGTGAAATAAATATTAAATTTAATTTATAAGTCCGCTTCCGGAAAAAGTATTATATACTTTCGTTTGCACCTCACCCCACCCCCACCATCCAACCAAAAGGATGAGGTTTGAAAAGTTAAATTTTTCAAAATTTGTAAACAATATATTAATGGTTTTCTAAAAGTCTAAAATTTAAATAGAATATTTATAATTTTAACCCCGCTTTCGAAGAAAAATTAATATATATTTTGTTTGCACTATCCCTTGACCACCCCTTTACCACCACTGATAACACCCTTCCACCACTGCTACCACACCATCACCATTGCTACTACTGTTACCACCTTAACACCACTTGTACCACCTTACCACCAATGTTACTACTGCTACCACTCCACCTATTTCTTAGTATCGTGAAAGAGCATCACAATTACTACTATTAGAGCTGTCATCCCACCACGAGTTTGTGATTGTGTCACATTACCTCTTTATAGTCATGGACAGAAACAAAATGAACTTATAGGGGTTAAACTGCGCGCTCAAATGAGTTGGGTTTTCAAATACTATTGGAGAAGAGTCTCAGACTAAAGCATTGTTGTCATAGCGATCCACACTTTTCTCCAATAGTGTTCCAAATGTTGAGCGCGCAGTTTAACCCCTATAAGTTATTCTCGTTTCTGATCATGATTTAAAATTGATATTTTATCGAAAAAATTAGCATTTTTAAAAACATGCCCTCTTTGACCTCAAAGCCTAAAATTGGTAGAATTCGCCATTTCTCCGTCTCCTGAAACTATTACGGCAATCTACGGAAATAATATCCCTTATTATTTTGGACCTTTAACAATTGTGCTTTTATTAACTCAATAGACTTCAAATTTAAGTTTTAGAGATTCTGCGCAAGGTATTTTAGATCACATAATTGATTTAAGATTTTGAATATAAGAAGCTTTTAAGATAAAGAGGTTCTCTATAATAAAGTTTCTATGGAAGTGAATCGGGGCTAAGATATTAGTTTAAGTTAGAGGGTTTTATGCTATAGAGCAGGCATTAAATTTTGGAATGAAGAATGTAGACTTATGTGTATAGCATGAGTACGGCCCAGCATGAGTAAGGTCGCTGGTTCGAGCCCAGCTAGTGAGGTCTATTTATTTAGACTTTTATCAACTAATATCGCTCTCAGTTGTTCTCACTTCACTGCTAGCAATGAGTTCGTCAGTTATTCTTGAGGGAGTGAGACGAAGTGCTTCGAGCACTTGACGCAATAGCATTCGAGAACTAGGCCTACACCGAAAGGTATAAAAGGCGTTCATGAAAATGAATGAATGAATTATTTTAAAATAATATAAAATTAAAACGATGTTATTGTTTAATAAATCTCTTATTGCGTCTAATGTTCAGAAATGGTATAATGAAATAACATAGATTAATATTTGTCGCGTTCAGTTCCATTTCATACATTTGGTTCTTTTAAAACAATTTTAAGAAGCAGTCTATGGGACGTGAATTTTGTTTATTCTTTAATCTTAATTCAGTTTTATTATAAAATCCACATTCAAGTTGAGAGTATATTCAATAATGTTGTGAACTGTATTACAAAATTATATATTTGACTCTATTTTACAAACTATTGAGCTAACTCTCAACTTGAATGTGGATTTTATACTAAAACCTGAGTTAAGATTAAAGAATAAACTAAATTGACGCTCCATAGACTGCTTTTTAAAATTGCTTTAAAAGAAGCAAATGTATGAAATGGAACTGAACACAATATTTTCTTATAGCATAATTAAAATTCAGTAATAACTAAAACATTTGGTCGGAAAAATTCATCAGTAGAATTCCATATAAAAGTAAATAAATTATTTTTGAATTCTGGTGAAATATGATATAATAAAATATGAAAAACGTAAATTATTAATTTTGAAAATATACAATTAAGACAATTATAAAGTGGACACGATATCCATCCTGTCTTCACTTGTTCACATATTGTTAATCAATAATGTTTTATTCTTAAGTTGTTTAATAAGTTGTATCTAATAGTATGAGTATGAAATATATAGTTCATTACTAATGAACTATATATCTTAAAAAGTTTGAAAGAAAGTAATTAAGATGACAAGAATCTAAACCTTAAATACTCAATTCAATATTTAGATTATAAAGAAATAAAACATAATTGATTAACAATATATGGACAAGTGAAGACAGGATGGATATCGTGTCCACTTTATAATTGTCTTAATTGTAAATGTTGTTTAGTTTAAAATTTAAAAAATTAGAAAAGTTAGAATGACATAGAAAATTGAAACTTATTAGTTGATTGTTTAAAAAATAAAAATCATAAATAAAATACGTTTCACTTAATTTGGGATAACGATAAAATTTTTTCGAATATTTATAAATTTTTTGCTTATTTTATTCTACTATGTCTGTATCAATGATATTCCATTTTTGTCATATTTGGAAACTAAATTATATCCCTGGACGGAGGAAATATATCATACTTTTATATACTACATGATAACTCACCTATTCATGAAAGTTATAAAACTCAGGCTTATTTAGGGGCCCAACTGGGTTTTACGAGCGTTATCGAACACCCCGCTTATTCACCTGACCTGAATCCTATTGAAAACCTATTTATGATACTTAAGCATAAATGTAAATCCATTCATACACTCAAACCAGAATTATTATTCGTAAAAATATGCCAAAAATATGCCAAAAATATATCTTTGATAAGGATATTCAATTAATTCATAATTTAGTCTTATCGATGAAAAAACGATATAATAATGTAATTGCTAATTCCAGTGGAGTTATCAAATATTAAATACTGTATTGAAAATTATTTAATAATAAAACATTATTTATTAAGAATATATGGATAAGTGAAGACAGGAGTGATATCGTGGTTAGAATAAAGGGAATATACTTTGGGCGAACCTGTTCTATGTTTTTCTAAATCTTGTCTTTGATTATAGATTAATATTATTAACTATTAATAAATTAATATTGAATTTAACGTACCTTAATATATTTGCCCAAACAATCCAATGCTCGATAGCTATTACAGCAACTAAACTGTGCCACTAACCTATTAAATTCTTCCTCATCACCTGCTTCAAAAACATATTGAAATTCTTTGTCATTTTGTAGTTTCTTGCTCAATTCACTAATACAACTTAATGCTGTAGCAGAATAACCAGTTTTACAATTCTCACTCAAGTCATCTGGTACAGGTGGTGGTGGAAGAGTAGGTAATTGCAATTCGCACTTGGAATGAGTGAATAGTATAGCTAACATAAAACAAACAACAATTGAACTAATGATTTGATTCATTTTTTTAAAAAAAATTGTGAATAATATAGCTTCCAATATCTTATTATGAAATATAATTTATAAATAACGGATTAGTTACGAAGATTTTAAATTTTATACTTTGCTTTAACAACAATGTAACCAAACATTTATCTAATCCTATTGTCAGAATCTAATCTGTATATAGCAGGGTCAGATTAAATTTACTATTTATATTTTATTTATATAAACTCAAGATATATTTAATCTATCCAGCTAATACACTACTTTCATTTTGTTTCGCTTTATTTTATCTTTTTTAAATAATTAGTGACCGAAAGCTTAATAGTAATACAAAATAATTTGAAATATAAATTTTGTTATAAAGAGTTTCTATGAATTACACAGTTTTTATTTTCAACTCATTTGTTGTTATCGTTCACTGATTAATCGAATAATATAAAATAAAGCAAATTAATAAAAAAAATGTAGTCTATTAGCTGGATAGATTAAATATATCTTGAGTTTAGATCTCAATAAAAAATTTCAAAATTTATTTTAAAAATAATTAATTTAAAAAATATATTATAAAATAAAATTTAATTAAAAATATCAAGCTACAGTCTTGTATGTTTATCATTCCTAACTAATTCTTTATCTGCCCCCGTAATTGAAATATGCTACGTGGAATTACAATTCGATCTCGTTATAATGGATTAATAAATACAAAACTCGAAATAAAACATTACAATTTATACATACTAGAGATCACGCTATTCAAAAATTCGCTGACCGTTCCCTTATGTAAAAAAAATTCAACCCATCCCTTTTCTTCCCTTAATTATAACACATCGTCCATAAAAGTTAAAATAAACTTCATTAAACTTTCCCTTATGGGTTAAAGGTTGAAAATTGTGAACTTTTCTACATACTAACATCCGCAACCTAGATGATTAAATTAATTGGAGTTTAATTGAACTGATAATATATCAAGTGTTATTTTCAAATAGAAGATCGATAATATTTTTATACAATCACACACAAAACATGAGTGATTTGAAAACGTCTACGAATTAGGACAATTTAAATGTTATGGTTCAAAAATAAAAAAAATTTATTTTATATTGGACAAAAGTAGCCAAGGTCGGTCGAGACAGATGCTATAGGCAGGAGTGTTTCGATAAAATTTTCTTAAATAGTTAGTTAATTCAAATTCAAAAATATGAAATATCAGCTAATTTATCATATTTATCCCGAGAGCGAATATTTTATTATGTTTTTAAAAGGGTTTCAAATGCTGGTTTCAAGTAAAATGATAATTTCAATCAAAAATAGAACTAAACTCTATAAACTTTGAAAACAACACAATAATAATCTTTGTAAAATATAAATTACAATATAATGTAAAAAGATTTTGAATAAAATTATATTAGTACTTTCTCAAAAATTGAATACATTTTACATATTAAATTCAAATGCTATTTATTTACTACCGATAATCAAATTAAGATCAATCAATAAAATCACACTATTTTCTTTATAAAATTACATTTTCTGACTTGTTTGAATGAATACTAAAACTATAATTGTTATCTCCGCATTTGAAAAGAATGAGATTATAGATTCATTTTACTCCATCCACCATGCAAATATTTTGTTTAATTATTTTTATAAATAATGAAACTAAAGAATTATAATTTAAAATTTATACTACATTTATATTAGATATTTGGTTATTATTAGATGAAATATTGTTTGTAAATATTGGCAAAATTTTGAGAATATTTTTCCAATTATTAAGTTTACCTGTAGTCTATATCTAATAACCGGAAAATGCATAAAATAATAATCATAGGTCCAGGCTTTGTATACTAAACTTTCAACAATCTCAGTAGTTTTTAGGATTAGTAAATTTTATTAAAATTATCATATGTGTAGATTTTAAACGAAAAAAAGTGTAAGAAGAAGCAGAATTTCTTAGGCTTTATAAGATGACTACGTGTTTCAGTATAATAGCCACATACAGTTAAACATTGATTAGGGAAATATTTGAAATAATAATTCACTAGCACAAAATGACCAAATGCCTTCGATTAAGCCTTTAAAGCTATACCAAAGTCGAATCAAATCCTATACTTATTATTCATCTGCGGTAAATGGCCAGCGCCGATCTAATCCCGACGGTATTTGCCAGAGCTGTGTCATATATGGTTGAACTGGTATTTATAAGCGGTTTACAAATATATACCTATTATTCCATTTGAACAATTGGTTTAGCTATAAAATGAGATTTAGTGATAATTTTTCTAAAGCCTCCTAATAACCTCCTGAAATACCCTACACGCAGATAATTTTTTCAATTTACAAATAGATTTTGATGTTTAATTGAAGGTACTTGGTCATTTTATTCTAGTGAATTTCTATTTCAAATACTTCCCTACTGAGTAGGGAAGTCTGGGAAATGAAAATCAGCTAGCCAAAAATGACCAAGCATATTCGATTAAGCATAAAATTGTATGTCAAAATTGAAAAAATTAGCTGCGTATGGGATCCCCTTATATTAAAAATAAGGGGCTTATCATTGGTTATATTTCATCACAAAAAATATCTCAATTTGGAAACAAATATAATTTCTTATAAATACTTCTATGTTATATTTTATAACAGTTACAGTTTTTGAACAAAATTTTTTTATTTATATTCTTAAATATTTTAATAGAAAAATATTTTTATAGTCAATTAAATAATAATCATTTATTGACACGTTTTTATTTCTGGTTTAACGGTGTGAATGAAATTCATTAAAAAAATGTTTAATACAAATGGATTTTTCACAAATTAAACATTTTATGAAAAACGAATTATTACAAGAAATTTCTTCACAAATGTTAATATCATTTGTAAAACAGATTTCACGAAATCCTGAAAATTCAGATGAAAATTCCAAAAATGTAGAATTAAATCAATATTCTATTAAATTATTGAATTTATTTGAGGACAATTGTTCCCACATTAAAGATAATAAAGTCATAATATTAAATCTTTCATTAAATTTTGTTCACAAAATTGCTAAATAAGTCATCTCTAAATTTCTTTTATTTTTGTTAATTGTATTCTATTTAATACTTTATGACATTAAACAAATAAAATAATTTTTTTGATTAAAAACTGTAACTGTTATAAAATATAAAATATGAGTATTTATACGAAATTATATTTGTTTCCAAATTGAGATATTTTTTTGTGATGAAATATAACCAATGTTTAGCCCCTTATTTATAATATAAGGTGATGCCATACGCAGCTAATTTTTTCAATTTTGACATAGAATTTTATGCATAATCGAATTTGCATGGTCATTTTTGGCTAGCTGATTTTCATTTCCCAGACTTCATTACTTAATTCAACATTATTATTTGTTACATACAGTAAAGAACCTTTACTAGAAATTCTTTAAAATATTATAACTTGCTCATCAGTGCGTATGGGCACGGGGGATTTTTATCATAATTTTTTATTTTAATATGTCTTTATTTTAAAAATGGTGTGGTTTAAAAAGCGATTAAACACTTTGATCCAATACGTAGTCAATGACTTTTACATGTATTAAATCCTATTTAAAACTTGAGTTAAACTTATTTTACAGTCAGTATTAATCCAATGCTCAAACCATACTCAACATTGTTGAGACGTGTTTTATAGTATTTTAATTCATTGTTAACACAATTTAATCTATATTTTTAATGTTTAACTTCTCTTATATTTAATAAATGTTTTGGTATTAATTGTGATTATTATTGTATGACCATTATCTCGAGACACAATTGCTTTCGTTATCTCAACTCATTCTAACCTAAGCTAACGAACCTAAGCTCGATTCACTCCGCCATCATATCGTGACGTTAATCGTGGTTCTATACGTAAACTCTATATTAATTTTAACTGAAAAATAAGGTTAAAACTCTAAATAATGCATATTAGCTGATATTTAATTGACTACAGCCACAATACAGCTAATCAATACAATATTTACTAATTGAAGTGTTAAAGTATTAATTAATAAAGTAGATTAAAATTAGAGTAAAATATTCTGAATTATTCGTTAATTGCTTTAATTGTGGCGTTTCTACTCCTATTCTGGAAGAACTCAACCACATAGAGCTCTTAATAATAAGCCTAAACTATCTCAATAAGAAAATACTTAATCTATATATAAATAGCTCACTTAAGGCTCAATTACTCAACCAAAGGGGTCAAAATTACAACACTGATCATAGCAAATGTGAATAATGGACAAAAGCTTACCGAAAATATTCCATTTTATAATAAAAATAAACTGCCCCTATAGGAGGCGAGAGCCCCGCTCTGAGGCAACGAAATAATCAATAAATGACTTACAGTTCAATTGCCTTAAACCGATTATTATTGTAATAAAATATAAAGAAATACATAAATATAAAATGAAACACAAATATATAAAAGAAAGAGCGAACACATCCACCACTGATGAGTTTGTGAAAAGACTGCGTATCGGAGACTGGTTTAAGTGTCCTTTTATATGCGAACTAATGCCAAAACGGGTTGAAGAATACTGTCATTGGTTGAACAGATATACAAGTGCACAGCCAATGGCTGATCCTAAGGGTTGTTGGCTTTGATTCAGGTTTCCAACAGGAATCAAGAACTGATTTTATTCTGAAGTCTTCTGCATTCAACTGCTGGCACAGCGGATAAGTAGGTTTTAGTGAAGTTATTGCCTCTTGATTTTGCAATTTGATTACAATTACACTTGAATTCAACTGCGAATAATTTTTATAGTTTTTAAACAATTTTAATTTTTATAAAATTGTCAAAAAATACCAGGAAATGAATACATATAAAGTTTTATTATAAATATTTTAAATAAATACCGCACAATATTAATAAATGAAATAAATAACTGTAAATATTTAATAAATTAAAATTTTATCAATATCAAATATTATATACAGTAAAACATTATGATTTGAATTAGAGTGAGAAATTGTCTTGAAATCTTAATCTATTTGCTTCCTTTACGACTAATTTTTGTTTTAGACTAAAAAACCACAAATTCTATTCGCCTCTCACATCCTTTGCATTGTCAGATTGGTAGCAGGACAATTCATCGTGGAGAAAACATCGTGGGAAAATTCATCGTGGTGCAAAACATCGTGGATCAAATCATCATGGGGAAAATTCATGGTGAGATGATTCATCGTCAATTAAATTTGGTTATTAATTACCCCAAATTAATTTTTATTTAATTTATGTTAGTTTAGGTTAGGTGAAATACTACGCGAGCGGTAGCGAGCTAATTACAATTGAATTTAGCCGAATTTAATTGACGATGAATCGTCTCACGATGAATTTTCCCCACGATGATTTGATCCACGATGTTTTCCCCACGATGAATTGACCTGGAAGCATTCATTCAGCGTTATTTATGCTGGTCATCATTGGTTATAAACATGCTTAAGAAATTGGTTTTCTCAATAAGATTTAAGCTTTGTTTTACCAATTCTTTTGTTTTAAATTCAAAAAATTAGAATTTATTTCAATTTTGATATTTCTAATAGGTACTTTTCATTAACGCTTTAAATCTCGTTTCTTAAATCAGTTTTAAGTAATAAAAATTTCCAAGTATAAATTAATTTTATTTATTTTACTTTGAAATTATGTTTATTATTCAGACAATGAAATCAAATCAATTAATGCAAAGCTTAAAGTATGGAAAAGTGTAGAAATCAATGATGTTATCTATGTTTGGCATCACTCAGAAGATTGCGAACCTGATTGGCAGCCGGATGTCGTACCACAGATACAAAACAAGAAGTGGGTTTGTTTGGAACGAACGGAATATAGTCTGGACTGTCATATACAGGTCTATACAATCAATCAATTAATTAATTAATAAATTTAAGAGATATGCAAACCATTGAATAGGAAATTGAAGAGAACTGGACAGACATCGCCCACTTTGGGGCCATTCACGTGCCACTGTTCTATCCGGTGAATTCATTGAATCAATTTCAACAACTTCTGTCTAAATATATTCTGTTTGGACTCCGAACCAATTGGACGTCTGTGGGAGAGCCCAAGCACTACAACGCCATGGCCTCTATCGACGGATTGAGCAAATTATTTGGTTACGAGACCTGGGCTATGAATTTTACATTCAGACAGGTAGGCCCGGCCACACTCATCATCAGCTATGACACCGATATATTTGGAGGCATTTCTGGTGCTTTAGTACAATATGTAAATCCCGTTCAACCAAATAAAGTGAGATTTATTCTCAGAAACTATTGCGACAATGGTTTTAGAGCCCGAATATTTGCTAAGATTCTGTACTTCTTTGAAATATTCATGGTAATATAGTGTCCAATAATTAGATGTCATTTAATTGGACTAAATCTGATTGCTATTACAGATCGAGAGGGATATGATTATTTGGAATAATAAGAGATTTGTCAAAAATGCTAAATACACTAAAAGTGATAAACCAATAGCAAAGTTCAGGCGCTGGTATAGTCAATATTATTCTGATAATAGTTTCCGATCAATGGATTGGTAGACATCACGACATATTGAAATACATTAAAGCATCGATTAATAAAAAATAATTAAAACAAAATTAGAATTACTGTATGTGCTAGATGCAATTGTAAAATAATATTATTTGATTCAGAATAGTGACCCTAAATATGACAAGAATTCAATCCTGTCCTGTCCTGTCTTGCAATTACAAGACAAAGATTCGTCCTGTCCCGTCCCGTCCTGTCTTTTCAGGCAAAATAAACAAAATGTTATCTATTAAAATTTTTTAACAATCCAAATTTCATTAGATTTTAATCATGTATTAATGCAAATCAAAGTAAGATCTAATAAATAGCAAATGATTACATCGAAGGCTTATTTTTATAGACTTTTCTAATTTGCACAATAATTGTTTATTAATATTAGCCACAATACCAAGACAGGACAGGACAGGACAGGACAGGACAGGACAAAAAAACAAGAATTTCTTATCTTGTCCCGTCTTGTCTCGTCTTGTCTTGGTAATTATGACAAATATTTCGTCTTGTCCTGTCCTGTTCCTTTACAAGACCAAGACGGTACAGACAAGACGAAATTTAGATATTCTAATTCAAAATTACTTTCTTTTAATACACTCTATATCGTTTAGAGTGAACGGCTCGGTTCCAAAGAATTCATTCACTATAAGCGAAATTCACTATAA
>JAQFXN010003478.1:0-10896 GCA_034693365.1 Liacarus xylariae | reverse complement strand
ATGGAGTGCCAATCCAATCTGCTCTGGCCAGTCAATTGGTGAGGCCACGCATCATTGTCAAAAGAAGTCAATTCTAGAATATGAAGTAACTTCTATGATTATATGGAGTGCCAATCCAATCTGCTCTGGCCAGTCAATTGGTGAGGCCACGCATCATTGTCAAAAGAAGTCAATTCTAGAATATGAAGTAACTTCTTTGATTATATGGAGTGCCAATCCAATCTGCTCTGGCCAGTCAATTGGTGAGGCCACGCATCATTGTCAAAAGGGTTTTAGTATTGATGCTTATATGGATTAATGCACAATCAGCATATTTTCGTATGATTACACACTTATCGATAGTTAGGAGGAATAATCGATTTGATCCATGACATCACACCAATGAGAACGCAAGGTCTTAATGAAGCGCTTTTGGATATGGCTTTTAAAACCCAATGAGAACAGCATATTATACTCAAATAAAGCATTTTATCCACCAATAGATGTCATTATAATTACAGCAAAACAAGTGATGAACGCATTGTTGACTCATATCTGGCATTCAGTCATTCAAAACATTGAAAACATGTGTTTTGTGGAGAAAACACTGAAAACACACATTGAATTGAATTAAATGTTGAAATAGTTTTTAGTTTACATTAATTTAGTATTAAATATAATACAAACCACTAATCAATGGGTAAATCAAAGCGCAAAACAAAACTGTCAGCACTTCAGCGGCAGTCGAAGTGTAGGCCATTAATCAGTTGCACAGATATTAAGGCCGAAGACCTGAAGACAACACAACAACTAATTGGCGATCAATTGTTGGCTGAAATACAGACAAAACTGATTAGCGGTCGACCGGCGGACCGGTGTTTGGCCACAGATATGATTGTGAACTCAATGGCAGACTTTGACAACTATTCCAATAAAGAGTTGATTGAATTGATCCGCACTTTGAGTCCAATCTGTTTGGACAGAGCGGAGAACTGTAGGACCGGTGCTATCGACTCCTTATGGTATTCGCAAAGAGTTATTTCGGTTTTTAATTATCTCTTAATTAATGTTTTGTTTCCAACAGTTATTTGAGTTCAATATCAGACAAATTGTGTGATATTATGATCGGCGCCGACGTATTGACACCAATAATAACATTATTTAATACTTATTTTGGCTCCGATTTTGATTGGAGTCAAAAACAAAAGTCACAACTTTTGCCACAGATTTATATCAATTCCTGTCGTCTTTTGACTAATTTGTGGTAAAAATGTTTTTTTTAAGTTTTATTTTTTTTTCTTAATTTTAATTTTTCTAAATTTTTTTTTCAATTGATTTTTGTCTTTTAGCGGGACTTCAAGTAAAGCATTAAATATATTCAATAATTCAAACTTAATTAAGATTTTAATTAATGGTTTGAAAGCATTTAAAGCCAATATTGAAGTGTCTATTGCTTCAGGTCTGCCATTAATTACTGATTAAATAAAAAAATATTTTAAATGAAATATTCTTTTTTTAGCCCAATGTTTGTCAGTAGTGGTCGAAGAGAATCAAATACCGGAGCTATTAATACCAGAAAATACTGATTTAATCAAAAATCTAATACAAAATACTAATGAAAACTCATCTCAACTACATTTGTCTAACATCGCGGCCACTATTGCAGTCTATTTAGGTTTCGGCACAGATACCAGTGCTTTAGAACTAATATTTAAACTAATAAATCAAACGCTTAGTGTTTCGTTTGAACAGAAAATCAAAGATTTTTCACAACTTATAGAACAAGTATTTAACGAAACAATACTTACTTTTAATTAATGATTAAAAAAACATTTTTATATTTTGTTTTATAGTATTTAGAAAACGGGAAAACAGTTGATTCATTAAAAGATAGTTCGGTTGAACTCAAGAATCTATTGTTAGCCAAAAGAGTTTCACTCGAATTGATTACAAATATTACCGGCGCTAACGATAACACCGGTAGTGATGAAGAGATGATGGACTGCGACGAAGAAGACATGGATAATAGTGATGAGGAGTCGGCAACTGATCAACAAATGAGTGCTTCGATTGAAGACATTGAGACAACTATTCCGTCAGAATTGGAAAAAATACTTTTAAACGAATCAATTCATCAGAAGATATGCGAATATATTTGTGATACCATTGAAGATGAAGTGAAACAAAGTCTATCCAAACATAACTTCGGAACAGATATACTGAACTGGTATTCAATTTTTTTAAAAATATTCTCTTATTTTTATTTTTTATCCAAAATTGTTATCAAAATTCTTGTGAACATTAAAAATGCAATTCATATAAGAATTAGATTTCATTATTATTTATATTCTGTTCCTAAACATGAATTTAAATTACAAATTAGTTATTCATTAAAAAACTTATTCATTCATATAATAATATTCTATAGACTCTCGACATGAATACAGAATAATATAATTCTCTTTGAAATAGATATTTAAGATTAGAAAAATATTTATAAAAACTTTTTCTTTTTATAAATCAATTTTTAGTTATTCATTCACGCAATCAATTCAGTGAACTCTCGTTATGAATACAGAAAAGTGTAATTCATTTTTGACGAATAATTTTTTTTTCTGATATTGAATATGAAAAATAAAAACTTTTCATACAATGAAAATAAATTTCGAAAAATTTAGTTTAGACCAGGGGTCGCCAAAGGGTATAGCCTAAATACCTCCTCCGTTTTTTACCTTACTTCCCCCCCCCCCCGTTGCATATTTTGAGATTTTGCATACCCACTAGGCATTTTGAGAAAACTATACCACCCCTGACCCCTGACTTGGCGACCCCTGATTTAGACTACACTAGTGGAAATACCCCGCTGCGAACACACCCCCAGGCTCAAGCCGATAAACTACCCCCTCCTGAGATTTTCCCCCATATCTGTTTGAATCTTAAAAATACTGAATATTTCAAAATTATATATAGTTTTAAATAATTTTCTTTTAAATAAAATATTTTTATATTTATTTTTTTTCTCTTACCTTAAAATAGTATCCAATGCTTACAATTGTGTTCACTGACTTGTGTTCATAATTTAGTCGAATGTATAGCAAAAGAAAAATTACAAATCAGTGAAGAAATTTGGAAACAAATCTGTAGATTGTCTTTGGATTGCAATCTAAAAGACAACAACACTATTACACAGCAATTGATTGAAGAATCGACTAATACTATGCGTGCAATCATTGGCCGCAATGAAGACATCGGTTTAACTGGCGATCAATTGGAGAAACTGTGCGTTTTGTGTCAAACATTTAACACAAACTCAATAATTAAGATAAATGTAATTAATTTGATGAGTGTTTGCGCTCAACGGACAACAGATTTAGAATTTATTGAGAAAATCGCTGTCCTATTGCTGACTGGACTCCAGAATGAGTCCGATTTAGTGATCAGAGCAGAACTTTTTGATGCATTAATCGATATATTTAGCGAAGACTTTAAAACCGATTCGATTGCCATTAGATTACAATTGATTAGTCGTATGAAAGAGTTGGCACTTGTGTTCAAAAGAGAGGTCAGTGTTTGTCAACTGTTAATGATTTTCCAATTCTCTATTTGTCCTATAATTCTATATTCAATACATTTGCGCTAATCATGTCTTTTTGGACTTTTTATGCACTTTCCATCCCTTCGTTCAAAAACTATACGATTATTTTTATCTACGTTTTACATCAAAATCAGTAAATGGCTGTTAAGGGGGGGCTCTTTCTAAGTGAGTCAAAGGAACCATTAATTTAAGCAACTCTTAGTAGAATTTACTCAGAATTTATTCTTTATTTTTGCAGAATATTCTAGTTTTAAATGAGAGATGAACTACAATATAATATAATATTTAATCAAATTTATACATGCTAATGTTACGAATTTTCGAAATCTGCTTGTCTAGATGAATGGCAATGGCCCATTGCCAATGGGTATATTAGCTTGAATTTTTAACATGAGCTGGACAACAAGTCTAATTTTCGTATTGAAAGAATATTTTCTTATTATTTAATTCATTTTTTGTTTCATAGAGTATAAAGAATTTTATAAAATTCTTTAAAATGTTATCAAATGCTATGAAATTCTGTTAAATTCTGATGTTTTTTTTTATATAAAGGTATATAAAAATTGATTCCACTATTACTTCTAATGGGGTGCTTATATTTGAGTGCAATTTCTATCCTGTTTTATAATTTTCTCAAAACAAATATTCTCTGAAAAATAGTATTGCATTAAAATGTGAATTCAATTCAATAGTCTAGACATGAATTTGGATTTATTACGATTATAGACTGAATATTACAACACCAGAACTCTTTCTATGTATTGAATATCCCAATTGACCTGAAGCTCAAATGCGTTTAAATGAGTTGCTTATAGTTCCTTAACATTTATGGATTCCTTTCATTTTTTTGATATTTCTTTTGAATTTTGATTTGATTTTCTGACAAAAGAACTCTTATTTCGCAATCAATACTTCATTTATCGTATTTTATGTTATTTCGGCAAAACTTTTCGCTTAAGAAAAACAAACAAAAAAATGCATTTTTTTCTATCATTCACTTATAAAACTTAAATTTTCTTTATTTTTTTCTGCGATTATTTGATTTATTTATATCTTTCGTCTATTATTTCTTTAGGCAAACAAAAGCCGAGAACTGAAGAGAAATCCAATCATATCTACAGTTATATTGAATTTAATGCCATTTATTAAATATAAGCAAAAAATGTTGAAATGAAAAATAAAATTATTTAAGAATTTCAACAAAAACATAGAATTTAATGCAAAAAAATATGTTATGCTTTTACACAAAAATTGTAATTTAAATAAAGATGAATTATAAAAAAACGAATAATTATCCTGGACAATCCTTTTGTTTATCGAATAAAATGTATTTTTGTTCTACGGTTTTAGCAATAATTTGAGTTCAAATGTTATTTCGAATTCCAGACAAAACAGAAACTGCGATTACATGTTCTCAACTGAGCTTTAATTTTATGCTGTTTAGAGGCCTGGCTCAATTTAGTTTTTATTTTTTTTTTATAAAATGGCCAAATATTATTTGCTACTAATTCTATTCATATTTGCTTAGATTTGTGACCACTTTATTGAAATTTCCTTAAATTCTCGGAAAAATAGTCTAATTTTGTAATATTTCTATTAATCCCCTCTCAGACTAGAATTTCCAATCTTTTGGGACCAATTTTTTCAAAAGTTTGTGTATATGTTTGTTGAGGACAGGGGCAGCGGCTTATTAATAAGTTTTATTAATCATTTTTTTTATGTCAGGGAGTATTTTTGCTATTATAGAGCTTTTGGCCATCACTAATACAGTGTAATTCTTTAAATTAATTTAATTATACATGATAAAAATTGAAATATATGGAATGTAAATGATGAATCACTCGTCAGATGTGTAATTTTTACCAGATGAGTAAAGACCAAGGGTAGTCAAGGTCGGCCGAGTCAGGGGATATTTTGAGAAATTTTTCTTAAAAAGTTGGGAGGTTATAAGTTTTTTAAAATATGAAAAATGCACAGGGGGAGTAAGGTATAAACGACTTTAGGGGTCAGGTGGGGCCAAAAAACGACGTCAGGTGGCGTAGTTTGCAAAATCTCAAACTAAGGGTGGTATTTAGGTTATATCCCACCTTGACTACCCCTGGTGAAAACTAATATCCGAAACTATGTATTTTTTAATGTGTCAACCTAGATTATTGAAATAAAATTTTGTACTTTGTATTATTACGCAATGCAGTACTACATCAAGAGTTTCATATAAATGCAATTGCAGTCCATTCCGAACTTACTTGATATCTTGTTTTATATTGGAATAGTTGAAGTAATTATCCTGACACAATAAAATTACTTAATTAGTTACATAATATAGAACCCATCTTATGATTTCTGTATTTTATCCTTCATCCCAAACCAATATATTTTTTTGTGGCCATTCGTCTATTTTGTACGACTACTGTATTCCCGTATCTCATCATAGATTAACGCAATTTATTTAATTCGTTTCAACGAATGTCTGGTAATGGCTTTTTTGTACGGTTGTTGTGCACAGAAACTAAGTTTTTAGTTAACATTTTCGGACATATATTGGCTAAAAATAAAGTTCATTCATACCTATTGAGTAATCTAATACAGTTACTATAGCTTTCTATAGTTGCAGCGCAACATTCACTTCGCAACGAAATTCATTGCGAAATTGGAAAATAAAAAATTTATTTAACAGACAGAAAAAAATGAGACAATCTTTTAATCAGACTATTTGTAAATTTTTAATTCGTTACTACACTTAGACAAACGGGTATAATAAAAATGTATTCACTTCATTATTACCACTACTGGATATTATCTATTGTCGAGGGATTATTTAAAAGTCAATGGTTTTTGTGAAATGTTTTGAAATAAATATTTATAGAAAGTTTTATTGTAATCATTGATTAATTACTAATCAATAATACATGACTTGTTGCACAGATGCAGAGTAGAAGGCAAGCAGCCTAGGAACCAAAGGGGGGGGGTCTAGATCGAGATACCAAATAGCGTTGTGGCCGGACCGGATCCTACTAAACCTCTTCCTTTAAGGCAAATAGAAAACGGTATTAATACAGAGTATTTCACTAATTTCGATGAATTTTGTATTGAAAATCAAGAAATACTGAATTATTTTCGCCATTATTTCATAATTGTTAATAGTGTTCCTTTTTTTTTGCTAAAAATCTCATAAATAAACTAATTATACGCAAAATTTTATTGTTTTCAATGAGTTTGTATTTATGAACATTAAATAAACACATTTTGAGCATTTAACCACTTCATTATAATCAGAGATCAAAATAGAATTTTTTTTTTGAAACTCCCCAGGCCAAAATTTAAAAAATCAACCATTTTACCCTTTTTTAAACCTCCTAGGCTTTTGTCGGAAAATTATTCCCCTTTGTATAATATTTTGGAGCTTGGACCTCCTTGTTATAGACTTTTGACTAATCTTTAAATAATATGCCAAGCGATTCCCATATTTTGTCTTACGTAAAGTCCATGAATTGTCTAAGATTGAATCGGAATGTGCTTATATTATTTCCCAAGACTGAAGTAGCCGAATACAAAACATACTAATTTATTACCATGGTCTATGGCAAGGTTTAAATTTAGGGAATTCTGAGATCACTTATACAAAACCATACAAATAACATAAATGGTATTTTTCGAAAGTAATAACTTCTCAAAAAATTATTCGATTTCAGAGTTTAATGCATCGAATCAATTGCATTTGCAATCGTAAAATTTCAATTATTACACTTTCTTTACTTGATGTCAAATCGTGATTTTTTTTTGTAAATTAGAAACTTTCTTCTAAAATGTTTGAATCGTATAAAGTTTAATTAATTTAGAAAGATAATCGCTTAACACAAATATCAGAATTTAAAAATTTTAAGCTTTAATTCAGTCCAATATATTGTTTTGCCAGTGATTCAGACGATTAATCATTTTCTAAAGGAATTATTATTTTGTTAATCCTTTCATTTACTCATCAAATCATTGATAAAGTTTTATTCACAACTCATGTTTAATAGTCACAGAAATACAGTAATATTTTCTAAGAATTCATTATTTTTTAAGGAAAAGCTTCTTGCCCCTCCACTCCTTTATTTCAATTTGGTAGTACATCAAATTTCTATGAAGGAAGCTAATAGGAAGTATTTGCTTCTATGGAATAGCTATTTCTTTGAAAGCAGAGATTATATATTCGGTGTTAACCTTTACCCGGGTGTAAAAGATATCCTATATTTTAATTGATATTAAATTCACTTATACGAGCTCAAATTAATGGTTCATTTATTTCTTTTCTCGTTTGTTTAATCATTAAGTAGTATTGTTTATTATTTTCATTCCGGGAAAAAAGTTTTGGGAAGTGAAGTATTGCCAAAATTACCTAATGACTCGGGCATTGTAAAAGTCCTATTTTGCCTATTTTATCCGTTCATATGAACCGCTCCAGAGTTTGTGTGCATTAACAGAGCAGGAATCACATAGTGAGGGCCCATTTGCCAAACATTTATTGCATCTATAAATGCTTATTTGATATGTTAGAACTAGCGTTGCAAATGAATAGATTTACTTGTGCTAGAAAATTTAATATTTTTGGAAAATTAATATAGTTAAATTTTCTCAAAAATTTAGTAAATTTTTACAATATAATTAAAATTAATGAAGAGATTTACAGTTACTATCACCTCAGGAATCAAAAGGCATATGAAATAAAGTTGATTTTTACACCAGAACTCAAATTTTAGTACAGGATTTACTGAATAAAATAATTACTGGCTAATGTTGTGATAAGTAATTGTAAGATTTGTAGTTTTAGTTAACTTATGAATGAAAAATATAACACAAAAGTTTGTTTGAAATTAAATGAATGCATTGTTTATCATTTATTAGTATTAATTTATTTTTATATTTACTAAAATAGTAATTTTTCTCATCACTAAACTTATTAAATACTGAACTCTTATATTCATATTTTCTTACTATTGATATTAAACTTTCATTTCTGATTTCAGTGACTATTTTAAAATTGGAAATTATTTTGATTGATAATTGAAACTTTGAAATGAAGTGTCATTCCAGTTAGATATGTCTCTTTATAAAATGGTTCATAGTAACTTTATGTTGAGTTTTATATTCACAATTAGCCCAAAAACGTATTAAATATCTTTTGTTTGAATGTTTTTGTGTTCTTATCTCTATTCCTCCCGGAATAGCAAGCAACTATATTTTTGCTATAACTTTCCTCTCATCATGATAATATTGGGATTACCCTGATCATTTCATCTTATGTAACCCGATTTATATAAATGAATAATTCATTTATTTTTTGAAAGCATTTTTTTTACTTCTCGTTCGAGTGCTTTGCAAAACACTATTTATATTCAATGAATTCCATAATTTTAACTCTACTTTCTTTTACTAAATTAGAAAGAATAAGTAAACTAATACTATGTGCCTGTCCTCTGGGAACATAATATTTTCTCTCCTTTATTCATTTTCTTGACTTAACGACTTTGGATATATAAATAAATATATTCTAAGAATAATCGGCCTGGATATATTAATAGATTAAACCATTTAAACAGAACAGTGTAACAGTAACTGTGCGGATATAATAAACATTATTCTTTGTATTTCAAACCACACAACAAAAGATTAATTGTATGGAAATATTTGAGTATTCATGTTGTTATCATTTATTATAAAGCACTCAATCAACTAATATATTGATCTTTCGTTAAATGAATTTGTCTTAAAAATCGGATAAATATTGTCGAAAGAAAATTTATATTTTAAAATGTGTTCTATAGTTGAATGTGCTATTGATTTGAAAATTAAATTATCTTTTAATAAACGAAATAAATTGAAATTATTGGACAAAAGTTTTGAAAAAGTTTGGATTGGAATGAGTGAAGAAAGTGTCGGACATTTACATCCAAATCAACACAACTGTCTATACAATGCTTCCACTCCTGTGGTTAAAGAAAGTTGTTATTTGAATAAAAACCAGAACAGTTATTCAATCAAACAATGGTTAAAGTGTTTTCGGCCTAATTCTCGATATAAGACATTAATTAAGTCAAATTTATAATTTCAATTATAGACTGTATATACTGTAAAATATATAGATATCTATTAATATAATAAATCATTTCATTTAACACTTAATGAAAGTTTATAATTTTATTATAAATTTAATTTATTAATTAAAAAATTATTTAAAGAATTAGTTTTGTTCTTGCTCCAGTAATGCTTTTCCCACTAATTTCACAACAAAAATATTTTATTTTTCAATAAAAAAAAAATTTTCTTTTTATTGAATTTTATTATCAAAATTATTACAAAAATTAAAACAAAACTTAAAAAATTCTTTGAATACAATTAATTCAGTGCTATTACTGAAACAATAATATCTTGAAGAATTGTTATGAGAATTGAATATATAACCTCAGGCTTTTTAATATACAACGTATAAACGTTCAGCGATACACACTGTAGTACAGTATCACACTATTATCCACCTTTATTGTGCTTAGGGGCGATTCACATATTACGTTCGCACTTTATAAGAAATCTAGACCCCATCACCCTTTTGGTTCGCAATTGTTCGCATGTATTCATGTTAAAAAATTACGTTCGCATGTCCATAACACCCCCCTTCCCCAGAAATAAAATAAAATAAAACTAAATTTATAAATAATTTAATTAAAATTAAACCATATCTAATAGTTTTCACATAATAAGTAGTGAATTAAAATTTTAGCATAATGTTCTGCACAGATATATAAAGGGGTGTCTGGAATCAATTAATAGGGCTAATGATATCACTCTTAAGAATAGGAATATAAACTTAATTAATCTATAAAAGTCTAGTCAAAAATTATATTTTAATGCAAAAAAGTATTTCATAAAATCAATTTTATTAACACTTATACACTGTATTCGAAAATATATGTAAAACTGACAAAACCATCAAAACAGTCGTATTCAACGAGTTATACAACACAACCGAAAACGCAGAGAAAAAATATTAAAACAAAAAATAAATAAATAAAATAAATCGTGTGTTTATAAGATTGCAGGTCTGGTGCGTTCTCCTCTCTCAGCATAACTATCCATCCAATCGGCCAAAAAAGGCTGAGACACTCATCATAAGTACTAATTTGGAGCAATAAATCAATTTAATTGTGTGTCTTTTAAAAATACATAATATTATTATGATTACTGACTCTATATGTTGTGCTGTGTGTTGTGAGGCATTATATTAATGTTAATATATGTACAACTATTTTCTTCAACTTCATACCTGTGCTCTCTCTCTCTCT
>JAQFXN010003477.1:0-10898 GCA_034693365.1 Liacarus xylariae | reverse complement strand
ATTTTTACATTATTAAGCGATTTAAACAGAAAGAACATTAAATTCTCTCGGTCAGCCAAAATACTTCCATGTTAAGTATTTACAATTTATTGAATTAAAAATTTCAGCTTGCATGACATTTTCTAGAATTTATATTAAATAATAAAATAAATACGCATAAATACGCACATTACCTAGCTATTTTTGCAACCTATAATATAGCTCATTTTTTAGTACTCTATTTGATCTTGTTCAACTATTCTAGAAGATTTCCCACCCAGTATTGATCACTCAATATACATGCACTCAATTTCTACTTTCAAGATGTTTTTTCTTTATTATTTGAGGATATCATATTTTTTTTTCAATAACAAACCAATGACTGACATAAAACAGTGTGTTTACATTCATTTAGAGCACTTTTGAAGTGAATTTTGGAAAATAAGTGAAGAAAAAACAAGTGCGAATAGTCTATCAATGAAAATATTTTTTACAAGTTATTTATAGAGAATCATTAAAAATATAATGACATATACTCTGTCAGATATCAAGTTATAAACACTGAGAATTAAGATTTATTTCACTTACATAAACGTAATGCTGAACTTTCTTTTTTCTCATAACAACTTTTTAAAATTCTTGTAATTTATTGTCGACTATCCTTAATTAGTAATTACAGTAAACTCAAGATATATTTAATCTATCCAGCTAATAGACTACTTTTCTTTGTTTTATATTATTTGAGTAATCAGTGAACGATAACAACGAATGAGTTTGAAATAAAAACTGAGTTATTCATAGAAAATCTTTATAACAAAATTTATATTTCAAATTATTTAGTATTACTATTAAGCTTTCGGTCAATAATTACTTGAAAAATATAAAATAAAGCGAAATAACATGAAAGTAGTGTATTAGCTGGATAGATTAAATATATCTTGAGTTTACAATACATTAAAATAGTAATTAGTATTAAATTATTTTATAGGCATTAAATTTTTCTCATATTTGGAATTCATATTCTAAACGATGTGTTAGTTTATAGTATAATATTAGTTATATTATTACAGAATTTTGATAACAGAATTCATATAAAATTATTAGTTTTTTATTTTTTGCTATTTATGTTATCGAACAGAAAAATGTCTGTTATTTTCAATATAACATATGTGAAGATTTTTTCCGAATAAATAGAAAACTTTTTTAGGAAATGCTTTAGATATTATACTGCATTTGTTGCTTAAATAGAGGGAACGTTTCATTCAAATACGAACATTTTTTTGTTTATTAATTCTATTTATTTTTTTACAAATTAACAATAATTAGTGAGAAACCCCTGTTTTGTATGCGCGCACAGCAAACAATCTTACTGTGCAAAGGCACGGGCATATATCGCATCCTACGTTGAATTATTCTTCTTAGTTTCTTTGTTTTAAAAGAACACATATAAAGAACAAAATAAACAAAAAGAAATTTACTGTAAATAAAGGGATAATTTCATAACGATATATGTTATTCATTCGTAAATGAAAATAGCGTTTCAAAAGAGAAAGAGAGATATATATAAAGAGAAAAGAATTTTTTGGCAATTTTTGTCAAATTCAGAATTAGAGCTAAATATAATTCGTAAAATGAGAATATTGTCAACTGATTCGGAAGAAAAATCTTAACAGAAAAAATAGAGTAGAAAAAGAAGAATAGAATAGAATGAGAGAAATATATATATAAACTAAAGCACAGAGTAGTGAAACGGATAGAGAAAGAGAGAGAAAAAAGAAGGAAAAAACTGAAAATATCTCATTAAGATATATTAAGCTAATAGCAATTGTGAGCATTATATATGTTGGGAAAGGGCTATAAAGCATAACTGTATCTTTTCTGCTCAGTTTCATTATAGTTTGAACAAAAAATATATATAAACTTTATATATATTGCATGACTACAGATATATACACAACAATGAGTTCCTTTTTTGCTGTACGCCTTTGCCTTTTACCAAAACCTAATAATATATGTTTTACTTTTAATATCGTCATAAATATTGGTCTCGACTTTAATAAAAACTTGCCGTCCAGTTAGCTATACTCATGGGCTCTAACAGCATAACTATATGTGCTCTAAAAGAATATAATATAATTTTTGTTTTGTTTTTGTGAAATACCAGTGCTATCTCATCTGTCACCCGATTCCAAGCAATAACATGAGATGAAAACTTTTATTTTCTCTAAAAAATCTTATTAACTTTAACTTTTAAGGTCAGAGGCGTAACGATATATACGGAGACAAGTTTTCAAAATTCATGTTTACTATTCACTCGAGTTTTTTTTGATGCCGAGTCGTGCGATAATTATATTAAAAATAGTTTGATATAAATGAGATGTTATTATAAGTTCGTGCACTCAAATCAATTAAAGCTATCATTTGACGGATACGCCTCTCAAAGTCTAGAATTTCGATTTTTCTTTCAGTTCTTTACTCTTATATTATGAGAGAGAATGTAAGCTTAAAATAAAATGAAGAAAAAAGAATATAAAGAGTAAAGTAGAATAGAAAAGGCGATACACAAGACAAGCATTTGGAGAAATTTTATATTAGAGCACAGGGAGAGAGAGAAAGAGAGAGAATGTTGAGCTGCAAAGTCGAAAACAGACGAAAATTGGCTGAAATTGTGTACGAAATACGTTAACTTATATTTCTTTCCATTCCTTCATTTTCTTCTCTTCAAATCATTTTTAACAAGGATTTAGAACTGCACACAACTATAGAATAAAACTCTATGTATAAAAAAGTATAGAAACTCAAGAATGAAAACTTTTTTTCCTCTCTATCTGTGCTTTACCTGAACTGCAAAGTAATTATTGGTTGAGTTAAATGAAAAAAAGATAAAAAATAAAAATATCGGTTCCGCTGTAGAAGTGGTCGAAAATTATATTCTTATATATCAGACACACAATAAATACAAGAAAGAAAAAAGAAGAATAAAACTAAAATCGTTAGTAAAGTATAACTTATAGTGAGATATATATCAGAATCAAATAAAAACGCCTCTCTATTAGAAGCATAAGTTTTTTTTGTAGACAAAAAATATTATTTTTTGTTTGTTTGTTATATATTATTAGAGAGTTTTGTACAGAATTTCTATTAAAATTTAATGATTGCACGAACCGATAGCATAGGAATAACGACTACAGAAGTATTCTCTACAACTTCTCTGTGCTTTCATTCTTGAGAGTAAAGTGTATGATATGTTTGTGATGTATTGTCTCTTTATTTACTGATCAAAAAGAGTGAGAAAAAACATTTTAGTTAATGTACAGAATATTTGAGTGAAAATATTCCTCATTTTTCTTTTAGAATGTGTTTTTAAAAAAAATTCAATAAATGAACAAAATATAAATGCAATCATCGAATGGAATAATACTTATAAACGAGAGAGTAGTGGACACATACACACAGATAGCAGGAAAAGCTTTTTCTGATCATTGGATGTACTTTTGTTGCACTTTCTGTCTGTTATTTCTATTTCTAACTGTTGTTTTGATGTTTAAGTCACTGATATTTCATATGGTATTAGTATTAGTGAATAGTGAGTGTGTCTATAGTTTTTTTGGTACTGCTATAACAGTGCGATAGAGTACGAGTCTGTCTCTCCCCCGCACACAATGTTATTCATATATCGATCAGTTGTGCGTCAAATAAGAATAGAGATCAGTAGTGATGGCGAGACAGCAACAAACCGATCGCAAGGTCGTATGCAAGAGCCTGTAGCCATGTTAATGACCACTACATATCAGGTCAATGTTTTTTCATTGATTTCATTTACCTATGTATGCCATACAACAGCACAGCTACACACTATACTCTACTCCATAACACTGTATAACAATTTGTGTTCTAATGTAATACAAACTCTATTCAATGAGAAGCGACTAAAGAGAGAGAACTGAACTATAAATACTAAATGAGAAGTAAATTATCGACAAACTATCGAATCGCACGCATACTAAGTGTTACTATAAAAACAAAACCAAAATACTGTTAATAGTATTGAATCAATTGATAATAAAAAAAACAATGCAATGAAACTTAATATTTAGGCAGAGATTAATTGAAATAATTTATATATAATTTGATAGCAAAACAGTTGTATATATTTTTAGATAAAATCTAAAATAAGATTATAATAACAAGAATTGCGCTTTAATTAAAATTTATATAAAGATGGATGGACAGGGAGAGTGAAATAAAATCGTATAAGAATTATGTGTTTTGCCACTGGAGTTAAATCTCTGTTGTTTCAAACCGTATTTACAATACAATACGGGGAGTATAAAGTGTAGTCCAAAAAGGCATAGTATAGTATCCTTTGGGAAATGATTTTTAGGCATTGACTAAAACAGCAGAACATAAAGAACTGACACCAAATATAACCTAAGTTCTGGTCTCGACTTTCAATCTCATTCTAAAACTGAAATATAAAAAAATAAAACCGAATATATAGAAATAACAAGGAATATATGCGCGCCTGGATATAGCAGAATATGGTGGGGTTTGTTTCATTTGTGTCCATTCCATTCCCAATTGGCATTCTCTCTGATAAATCTCTGTTAAAAGTTTGTTTTGTGTCGTTGTGTTTGCATTTGTCTCTACATTATATACCCTTAAACTTATTTCAAGAGATACTATACGTTATATACGTTTCAATTCTATTGACATTATTTTCGTTATAAGAATATACCCCAAGAATTGGAATACCGGTTCGCACACAACAGAGACGACATCGACGACAATAAGCAAACACATGTTTGGATATATTTTTTCATTTAATCTAAAATACTTATTCTATTAGTATTTTTTTCTCTACCGCTCTGTTGTTTTTAAGTTCTATTTGTTATATCGAAGTATTTATAGGAATAAAGTTTTCGTTTCTCTCTATAACTCATATATAGAGATGTTCTCATTGTCTTACTTGATGAACAAATACATCCGGTCCTCCATCCACTGGTGTGATGAATCCCCATCCTTTTGCTACGTTAAACCATTTACATTTACCTCGTCTTCTGCCCGCATCGATCCCATTGTCCCCTATAATGAAGAGAAAGATAAATTTGTTATTTTATGGTCTATTTTCTAATTAAATTTTTCTTTTGATTCATTTCTTTCAATTCAGACATCAATATATCAAACATCCGAATCATATTCTTTCATTCATTAGCATAAATAAGCGCTCAATTGAGACAATCTATTTTGATATTCTTTAATTCATAATTAATTTATTAATACAAATATGAATTCATAATATATCAAATTTATGAAAACAATAAATTACTGTATGTATGATATGATAATTATTGTGAATATAAATTGAAATATAAGCGAACGAACTCTAAATTAGATTAATTTTTTTAATCACTCTATATGTGTATTGCAGTTAATGTGTATTAGACTTATTGTGTGGAGTCGTATAGCGATAATACATCTTTTTGAATAAATATATCAAATACTTATTGCTAACTGTTATGTCTCTTCTTATTGATTGATGTACTAGAGCAGTGGTTTTAGATAATGTCAGGAATCGATTTGATTGTTTTTTCCTGATCTACAAAACAAAAGGAATCATAGGAACTGTTGGTTTGATTATTTTGGGCAGTGGTTTCGTGGCTGTAGTAATGTTTTTAGTAAAGTGAAAAAACTGGAGACTCTTTTTCAGTGCATTTTTATTGAATAGTAAAATATATACATATATATAGTGAGAGAATATAAAAAATTGTTAGAATAAATATAATATTATAAAAATAGAGATAAAAATATGAAATATTACTTATACTCTAACGCAATGATTATTGCCTGCACTCAATCGCAATACAGTTTTATATGCATTTGTATACACAGAATATACAGTATGTGTGCGTTTGAAGTGAAAGGTAGGAATGAATATATAAGAAGAGAGGGGAGAGGAGAGAGAGAGAGAGAGAGAGAGAGAGAGAGAGAGAACTATTTCCAAAAATATAGTTTATGTATTATATTCTGTATATAAAAATGAAATTTAGTTTTTTATATTTCCATTTGCAGTATTGCCTATTGTCGGTGCGATTTTTATTTTGCGTGCGTTTGCAAAGTTACACGCAATACGCCTATCATCGTATTTATCATTTTGCATACTATTATGTCAGTCCTATTGTTGAAATCACTTTTCAAAAATATATAAATTTGGAGAAACAAAAAATTAATAATACAAAATACTGTATTTCTACTATTGCTTTCACTTTTCTATTTCGTTTTGATTTTATATAATTTTATGTTCGTTTCGCTCGCAAACCCTAAACACTATTCGTCCGCTATTCCAATGCCTCCATTGCCTCTCATCCGACCTATACTTTTAAATGCATACATAATTTAATGCATCAATTTCTATATCAATTCTTAGTCATTTATAAAAATGGTGACAAATTTAAATAACTTTATAAATTATTTATTCATAAAAATAATTTATTAATTATTAGTTTATATACTTTAACTGCAAATATAGTGAATAAAATGATTTGAGAGAATCAATGAGACAGTAATAAAAGTTTATTCTGTCTTTCATTGAATCTCTTCTTTTTCTCATTCTTTCTTTCTTTTGAATATAATAGGAATGTATCGCAAATTTCTGTTAAATGTGTCTCAAAATTATTGCCTAAAAGATAAGATAAGTTTAACAATCATATTATATGCCTGTAGTCTAAAGGAGCAGAAAATCTTTAGGGCATTAAAATAGTATGAGAGGGAGAGGAGAGAGAAAAGTAAGAAAATTACAGTCGTATCTGATTTATGCCCAAACAAACACTGAAATTCTATGTAAACGATAGGCAAATGTGATTAGAATATTGTGTAGAAAAATAAATTCGCGTTTAGTTTATTCATCTTTTAATAAGAGAGCAAAATATCAGTTATATTATCGAAATGTTTAACGAAAATTCTGATATATTTAGAGGAATAAAAAGCAAAATAAGTGAAAAAAACAAGAAGACATCAATTTTTTAGCATAAAATCACAATAAATTATTTTGCAAAAGGAATTTGGGTCGAAGACCAATAAAAGTCTTTTAGATATCAGTCTAATGACTATTAAACGAATAATAACTACACAAAAATTGTTGAAACAGTCTTTTTCTCGGAATATATTCTAGTTTTAACACAAATTTTGTGTCGGCAGAGGAAGAACTGGAAAAATAATCTTCAATGTCAGGCATAGTATAGTTTATTTTATTAGAACTGTTTCCTGTGTTTGACTTTACAATATAGACAATGAGAAATAAATTCATACAATTTATTGAACACAAAAAAAATATAAGACTTGTGAAGACATATATTTAAGTCTACTTAACGTTATTGGAATATTTGAATATTAACTTAAATTCTGTAATATTTATGTCGAACACAAACCTTTGATAGCATGATATAATTGTTGATTAAATTGTACGTGGACAACTATTTATATATTTTCTATATATAGAATTGAATAAACGGCTTTATATATTTCGACACAGAATATTTTACATTTTTTTTGCAGAATAACAAAAATAGAAATAATAATAAGTTATATAAAAATAAGATAAAGAGTGTTCGGTCGCAGATATTAACAGAGCATTAGTATATGTATACAACACAATAAACAGGAAACAGATAAGAAGTGTTGAATACATGAAACACAACATTCATCCTCAGAGTGTTTAATATAACAACACATATAACACATACCTTTCGAGTCATATAACGAGGCATTAGTATTAGTGAGTATTGAGTCAAATCATAATATTCTCTAATACTCCCACATATGATAATAAATAAATGAATATTAGTATGAAATATGAATTATGTGAACACAAGTATTACAGTGACTGATGTCAGACTGGCATAACTGGCATATGGACTGTCGGTCTGGACTTGACTTACGAATACACAATTCTGGACTCAGAGGGAAAAAACCTCTTGAAAACCACCCATAAGTTGTGTAGTGAAAGGAAAAAATAGAAAAAATATATAACCATTGCTCGTGAGTGAGAGCCGTGGGGTCAGCTTTGGACAGCTGAGGTGTAAGGGGAAAGGGAGAAAAGGGGAAAGTCTCTCATTATAGTTTTTGGTCATGGATTCTATACACAACAGACAGCCAGAGAATAACCAACACATTTTACCCCCTTTTCCTTTCCCGGAGAGACCAGTGCCATAAAAGTGAATAACAGCTGCTTTCCATACCATATCTACTCAATGAGTGTTCAGAACAACAAAAATTTTGAACAGAGAAAAAATTCTGTACTATTCTGTAGATTTGAGACAAATCAGTAGGACATGAGCCCTGTGCTCGTCTAAGCCCACGCGACTGGACCATTGTGTCCATATTGAACAATACCGGATTGACCCACAAATACCTCTCCACTCTGTTCGTGTGTCCCTCACATCCCAATATCGAATGTTAGGCTTTATTATTATTATTTTCTTTTAAAGTCTGCCAACAAAAACCCAGTTATGTTATGTAAAATACGAGACCAGAGTCCCCTACACTCACTATTCCCCTGTACTGTCCCCTCGAATTTTCGGTGGTGACCGTCATTTCTCTCCCTAACGCCTACACCGAAATCCATCAAAACTGGAGCCAAACAACTGTCACATGCATTGCCATTATGTTTGTAATTCATGTAAACAACGGCTAACGTTTCACTGCTATTGTAATGTTAATCGAATTCAAATCTCAAAATACTCTAAACTCAAATATTTTTACGATATCTTCTGTAAGAAAACTATAGATATATTTCACCGACAAAAATGCAAATATTATTGAAATTTAAAACATTTGGATTTGCAAAGAGTCAGAGATAGATAAATATAAACCGAGAGAATAGTGTTGTCATCAAAACACAATCCAATTAAATATATAATTGATTTTTGGCTATAGTTTTAATTATTTAGATTTTATTCCGTAGTTTTTTAAGCTCTACTCAATCTTATTGAATTCGCATAATATCGATAAAATAAGAGACACTAAATAGAGTGAAAGCAAATTTTGTATACTCTTGTGTATTGAGTACAGGCGTAAAGATAGTTAGAGTAAAAATAAAACTAAAAGAGAGAGCAAAAGATCAAATTTTGGTAATCAAGTCTATGCATTGATGTCGTCATTGATTGCATTGACATTGGACTGACTGACTGTATGGATGATGAGGTCAGTCATCAATGAATGAGAGAAAATAGTAGAATAGTTACAACAGAATTACTGAATGAGTGGTTCAATAGTAATGCCTGAATAGTGACCAAAAGGCATACTACAGACAAAATATACACTAATACTAGTAGTGCTGATTGAATGCTATTGGGATAAAGTTAGCCCATAGTATGCTTATTGTTGTCAACTGGACTGACACTTTTTAGGGCTTTCCCAGACAAACAACCCTCAGAGACTGTTTATGTGCAACAATAGTGTAGAGCAATACTTGTCAACGAAAAACTGTCATATTTTTGATCCAAAAAAAATATGTATAAAAAATAATAAAATTGTGGAAAATATATCTCAAAAAAAAGTTTTGAATGAATGTTACAAAAACCAAAACACAAGGGAGAGAACACACAACGAGGGTCTACAACAATAAGATATTGTACTGTAATTTGGCTATTATTTGTGTGAGGACTTGCAGGTAGTGTTTACAAAATGCTTGTGCTCTTTCTAACTCATACTCACACTCTATGACTATTATTTTAAGTGACAAAGTGATAGAGGAAGTGAACAGTAAGTGTTAGCTCACATTTCATATAACCTATAATCAGATGTGAGGACAACAGATAGAGGGGAGAGGAGAGAGAGGAGAGGGCGACAGAAACAACACAAAACTTATTTATAATAATAATAATAAATACATATCAAAAACTCTTGCAGTGATAGAGAAGACAATAAATAATTTTTATTTTTCTATTTCGCAGCAATTGATGCAAACCTGCATTATTGAGCGCTTCAGGAGTACTACAACAGGAGCTTTGCTGTTGTTGTTGGTCTTGTTGTTGTTGTTGATGACCGGCGTGTCGTTGCCTGACGGACACCATCAGTCCCTCGGGAAGGATGATTGTGAGGCAAAGCGAAAGAGATGTTTTGCAAGAGCGGGTCGCCAGAGTGGTTGGGTTCGCAGAGTTGGGGTTACAGTTTGTGTTAGTCTCTGGACTCAGACGTCACACAACGACGTCACCGCTTCAGAGAGTATAGCGGAAGGAAAGCCCAGTTTGCGCTAATTTAATGCCAAAAATAAGTGAATCAGAGACTCACTTCCAGGGCCTATACATATACACACATACAGTGAAGCCTTGACCTCAACACTGGAATGGGTTATATGCGATTACTTTGCCCAAACACCAAAAAGCACCGGTATTATGTTTATTAACTGACAAAACTAAAATTCTTACTATTCTTATAAACGATTGCACCGGTGTTTGGCATTCAATTCAATACTTATAGTGAACAACAAAAGCATTTAAAGAGAAAACTTTTAATTAACAGAACTTTATCTAAAAATGATTTTATTTATGTTTTTAACTCTTAAAATATCAGTTTTAAGTTTTGGTTCAGAACTGACACAAAGTTGTGCAGCACTTGATTTTTATATATATTTTCAGAGCACATCACATCTCAGGCACGCTATAGCTATATATGCCTGTTTGGGCGGTGCACAGCGCGCACATTCAATTGCTGAAAAAAGGGGATCGAAAGAAGAAAAATAAATACAACAGTAGTAGTAGTAGTTGTGTTGTATTTTTTAAGGGAATGCCTTCTTTTACAGTATTAGTCGATCGATTGAATGGGGGATAACTCAGTGCAAGCATTAAAGTGAAGCGATATATATATGAAAGTTAGTGATAGAGACACACCGGGAGAGGGAGAGAGGGAGGGAAGGAAGG
>JAQFXN010003476.1:0-10900 GCA_034693365.1 Liacarus xylariae | reverse complement strand
TTCATTAAACACAACAAATCAGTGATCAGTACTAAAAATATCTGAACAGAGATTAACTCAGTTTCTTATAATCGATTGCATCCATTCCAGGCAAAGGACAGTTACAGTACTTCACTCATTAACATGTTTTGAATATTCTTTGAATTAATAACAAAGTTATGAATTGAATCAAAATAATGTTTAAATAAGTAATCTTTAAATAAAATTTCCAAAAAAGTTGTTTTTAATAATTAGTTTGAAAATAGTCTGAATGAAAGTGAGGCCAAACTGATTGAGACGATTGTTAACGATTTAGTGAATTCAGTTCACATTCAACAGTCAATTATGTCATCCAATGATTTGGCAGAGAATGAAAGACCAAAGGAATGCCATAACATTTCAACGGATTTAGAGGACCCGACTTATTACGAGGCGGAACAAACTTTTACGACGCCTCCAGTCATCTCATCAAACACTTGGCCACAAACGAAATTGAAAGGCACCGATCCTTTTTCACCTGACTTTCACAATAGAGACAAAAAGGGAACTGATTTGTGTCAAACAGATAATGAAGTATTCAATGATAATGAGGTAATATTTAATATATTTTTATCCAATTATTCCTTCGTTTTATTTTAGATTTTATTTCTTCAACACTTTATATAATCTAACACTTTATTACTGTATTTGGTTATAATGAGTGGGAATTCTTGTGGGCTATGACTTGACCTGAAAATGTTAAGTAATCTGTTTTATGGAAAATAAATTGATTTTATTCAGACTTATTCTTCAGTTTATTTGTTTTAAATGTAGTTTTATGTGATTTTAATTAACAATTTTGAAGTTCCAGTTCTGCAAATGAATTAATTTTGCATAAAAATATTCTCTAAATTGAATTCATTTTTAGTTTTGACATAATCTTCGTGTCTATCAATTTTGTATAAACTATTACTTTTTGTTTTCTGGCTTTCATTAAACTTAAAATCTGATAAAGTATTTTCAATTAATTGAGTTGTTTTGTAACATAAATGCAAAAATCGATAGTTTTATAATTAAAGTTTTTAGAAATGTATAATTTTCTATCGCGAAAGGTATAGTCAATTATATAAAAGTAATTAACGGTAAATTAAATGATTCACAAAATGATTAATTACTTTCAGAGCGATTATTCCCCTAAAAGAAACAATGGATCCGATTATGTAAAGCTGTGTCGAGTGTCGCCGACTTCGCAAAGTAGTAGTTCAAGTCTTACTGATTGGAAGTACTCGAGCAGAGGATATCCGAGCACTGACTACAACACATATGATTATAAAGCGATTGGATCTAAATATGATAACAAATATGATAATGGATTGGATTCGTGGACTCAAAGCGCAGACACAAACAACAAAAGTCATCCAAAGTCTTATTTGTCGAGGAGTTCTGTTCTCAACAAATTTGATCCATTGATTGCCTCTGAAGACAAAGAAGACTCCACTCAAAACATCTACTCAAAGGAAAGTAAGACAAATCTTAATCCTTGGAATGACAGCACAGATTTGGTCAATCAGTTCCAGAAGTTTAAAATCGGAGAAAAGCCAAAAAAGGTTGAAAGTAATAGGTTTTGTGCCAAACCAGACGTATTGGCCTTCGCTATCGACGAGAAAAGTAATAGCAATGAATCGATTGAAAAGTTTGATAAATATGAAAAAGAATTGAAGGAAAAGGATATTACTATTGATGGTCTTAAGGAACAATTGAATGGTTCGACAAAAGAAAATGAAAGACTTCAGACTTTAATCAATACTTTTCATAATATTAATGAAGAATTGGTAAAAATGTGTGATTTGTTTACTGAAGAAAAGACTAAAGCAATCGATGAAAGGAATGGAATCGAAAAAAGTTTCTCTGATTTGCATATCATTTATGACAGACTAAGGAATGATTTCACGTTAAGTAAGGAAAATGAGAGCACTTGGAAAAGACAAAACTCTGTTTCCAATAATAGAATACAGGAATTGGAAAAAGAACTGACGGAGAAAATGAATTCGGATGAGAGGAAGCAATTGTTGGTTTTAAAGCTTTTTATTAATAAATGAAATTATTTTAATTCAGATTTAATTTTCAGTTCAGTGAATGAGAAAAGAGATTTAGAGAACGAGTTAATGGCATCAAAAGTACAGAACAAAAAGGCAGAAATGAGAATCAAATCATTGCAGAACCTATTGGACCAGAAGAGCAAAGAGAATACAGAATTGTCTTCAATGGTCGACGAATTCATTGTAAAAATGCAAAAATAGTTTAGTTTTTATTTTATTCTTAAGCATTAAATTCTCTTTTTTTTTGTAAAAATGAATTTTATTTAAATTCTAATAGATTTTTGAAATATATTTTAAATTACAATTTTCTAATGAGTTATCGGAAAAATGTTTTTATTTGAAAATAATAGCTTTTAGTAAAAACTTTTTACCCAAATATTTAAGTATATTTAAAAACTTAAATTGTTGTAAAACTTATTACAGTATTATTAATAAAACGCTAATTTTTATTGGTTTTAAATATCCAAAACATATTGCTTTAGATTTATTCATAAATCAATGACTTAAGTGTTTTTTCAATTTATATTATAATAAATACATAATTGTATTTCTACTTATTTATTGATTTTATATCAATTTTTAATCTTGAAATGAATATTAATGACTGAAAAAATAATTGTGATTTCATTAGATATTAATACAAAAAAGATAGAAATTGTGAATTCAATTAAATACTTTTACATTTCATTTGTTTGAATTCTCTATGTATTTATCGCTATTTAGATTCAAGTCTTTTAATTCAAATTCGTTTTCGTTTATTTTTTTATAAATTTTTATATAAAAATTCTTTAATTTCAAAAAAATAGCATAAAAGGCATTAAATTGTTTACAAAGGGTTAAAATAATTACACAAAAGTATGTATAAAACAAATACTAAAACATTATTAGTTAATACAAAACCAATGGTTAGTTTCCAAAAGGTTTATTATAAAAGCTTTTTTTTAATTAGAAAATAATTAAAATGCAATTAATTTCTGAATAATTTCAATAAATAATCGATTTATAGATTTGTGTAAAAGTGATCTCAGAATTGTTATAAAATGACTTTTGACTTATGGCTTATTCAAAGGCCAAATAAACTTTGCGTCGTATCTCTTGTAAGCGAACTGTGGGTCACAACCCCTGGCCATGAGTTCGGATTTGATTACTTGTGGAAAATCGGTTTCATTTAATTGAATTTCTTCGCCGTTAATGAGTTTGAAAAGACCAAAGTCTTCGGGATTTGTAATCTTAAACTTGTGTGCAATCATTTTGTTCACCTCTTTAGTGGTCGTATTTGGCCGAACGGGTAATGTCTTCATAACTATATTGGATGTGAATTCGTCCGGAATCATGATTTTCATATACACCTTCAGGTCGGCAATGGTCGGCAGCTTTACCTGAGTATAGGGCGAGTGTTGTCCTCCCGAACCGGACGCTACACTCGTCTCACTCGAAGAACTGTTCATTTGTTGAACAGGTATTGCATTCGGAGTAATAATCGAATCACTAGAATGAGTACTAGTGCTCAAAGTATTGCAATCGTGTCTTAATTCATGTATATGTTTGAGCACATGTACTGCAGAGCATAAAGTAGTCAAATAATAGCCGCCTTCGCCGCTAAGTATCGACGGATGCAATAAACCGAACATAAAGTCGGCTTCGATTTCGGCAGAAATGACTCCGCATTGGATCAAAACATATATAAAAACGGGCAGAAAGTCGTCGGCGCCGAAGGACAAGTACTCGCTTTTGGTCTGAGTATTCGAATCATTTGTCGACCGCTTCTTCTGGTGCTGTCGAACGCTGTTATAAATGGTTGAAATACTAGACAACAAATACTCCAACTTTTTTAAGGGAGAGTACGACTGCTGGAGTCGACACAAGTGTTTCTGAATCTCAAACATAGACTTGTGATCGATTGGAAGCAATTCCGGCCGAACCCCCAACTCCTGTGCGCTCTTTGTTTGGGACTCTTTTATGTTTCGCGACAACACTTTTAACGAACCGTTTTTGTTGTACTCATTAATGAAGAGCTGATATAAAAAGTTCTTCAATGGTTTGATCACAAGTCTATGTAAAGCACTTTCCAGTATTGCGTCGATATTTAAAAACTCATTCGGTTTAAGTTTAGTCCTCTCCTGTTGAACCATTTGATTGAGCTCTCCCTCCCCGTGCTTTACCAAATAGTTCTTCATTCCATTCATGAATTGCCTTATATTTCTCATTACTCTGAGTATTGGAGACAATAATTAATTATTGAATTAAAATAAATAAATAAATAAATAAAAACATTTCATGTCTTACATCAATGGATTGGTTTCATTGCTTTCTTTAGTGCATTGAATGAAATGGTCGATGGATTTGGCGAACGTATTGTTCCCTTCGGTCGACAATTTGAAAATATAGTGACAAATGTTTAAACCGATTCCGCAATCATTTGTCTCTAAAACAGTCAGTCTATCGCTTGCAGACGAGTCCCTATTGGCTGAGACCGAGGCGTTGGAACGCGTCTCACAGATTGAACTCACTTCTGTTATGTCATAAGTGCTCGTCATATGACTGTCCGATAAACTGGTAATCGTTGACGAGTTCTCGCAGTTATTAGCCGTCAGTTCTCTATTGATTAGAAATTTGTTTTCTTCGGTTTCGGGACTGAATTGAATCAATGCATTCCTGGGAAACACCTTTTTGAGGAGTCCGTCCCACCAATCGCTATCCCAGGGCTCACTAAACTCAGTGTCCGTATCGGTTAACACCTCTTGTTTCGGATTAATATCACTTCTATTCCTAAAAACGGCTAAATTATCGTATCTTTCATTCAAATCATTGTTTTGTTCGTCAAAACCATTCGATTCAGTATTGCTTTGATTCGACACTTTGGGAACACTTAGTTCTGGCGCCTGAAGAATGATTAAGTCCTCTACTGTTGTCACATCACTTCTCATCGATTCAACAAAACTATTTCTCCGACAATTAGAGATCGACTCTCTTCTGAATGATTGGCGACAATGAGAGGAGAGGTTGTCGTCGAGCCATTGCCACGAGTGGTCTAAAGGCCAGGACGTCTCGCGAATGTCGTTGGACTGATGTCTGGCAAAAGTACTGCAGCCGACCTGTACTGACACGTCCTGAAGGTTAGGATTAACAGTACTGAACAGCTGATGACATGTGTCTATTTGGGAGAATTCACTTCTCATACAATCCATTAAACTCTCCATTGAATGACCAAAAAGTGATGCAATCGATGACTTCGTTTCGTTTATTTCACTATAAGATCGTCTCATTTGTGAAGACTTTGAAAAACCCATTCCTCTGTTCGATATCGCATCGATTGGATCGATATAGAAAGGACTTGATATCTGACGTTGAGTTGTGCTCTTCAGTGAAGGTGTAGTTTCTGTTTGAGTACTTCGATGGCACTTAACTAATGGCGAATCACTTTCAGCAATAGAGCCGAGTATTGAGGGAGCAGTGGATTTAGTGGTAGTGTTTGCGCCCCAAATGTCTTCGTAATCGCTCTCTTTGTCGTGTAATGAACTTCTATAACACAATACTTTTTGAGCATTTGCTGAACTTTTTGAGACTTCTTTTGGCGTATTATTTGTTGTGTGACTAGAGGTAGGAATAGGACTTTTATTTGAATTGCGGCCACAGTTGGCGTCACTGATTTGGATTAATGTGATTTCAGTGTTCGGAGCACTCACTCCACTCAATGCTGTCTTTTGTGCTGTCATTTCGTTACTCAAAACACTGTTCAATACTTTTGTATTACTTGAAGGCATCGATGACTTTGGAGTTGAATTCGTATTTGGGTTTTGGCTATTGATTGACACAAATTTACTTCTGGGCGGAACTGGCGGTGGGTTTGGTCGTCGCGGCGGAAGTTTTGGAATCTGAGCCATAACTTGCGTTACGGCAACAGTTGAAGACTTTTTCGTATCGATAATTGGGTCGATGTTCGACACATCTTGTTTTGGAGGAACGGGCGGGGGTTGGGGTTGGGGTTGGGGTTGGGGTTGGGGCTCAGTCTTGAATGTCGAGCATGAATTTGTCCGTCCATTGAGTGAATTGGAAGAAGAACTCGAAATATTATCACTTTTATTGTAGTTTGAATTCGTGAGCTTTGAAAGACTCGATTGCCAGAAGTCTTGGCCCAAAAGTGCCAGAGATGTCAACTGTTGGCGATTTGATTGCGAGAGTACTTTGGGTAAAGTCAACTGAACGGGCAGTTCATCGCAGCAGTTGGAGTAGTGGCAGATCAACATTGGAATAGCGCTGAAATAATTTTCAGAGCCCTCTAAATGCAAGCGTCCATTCCCTCCATCTTCTATGAGATAGTGCTCGATATGAGGGCCACGACCTTCGGGTAAACGAACCGATAGAGCCATTGTATTGGCTTTGCTTGACTGACGAACCTTTGAATAGAGGATCGGAAAAAGTCAAACGAAGGGTCGAATGCGTTCATATCTAGAATAGGGGTCAGTAATACAGAACAGGAAATACACGAACTGTCAAAGGATTGGAGACAGGATTTGTTGCAACAAATGATGGCTTTTGCTAAATATTCAGATTTAATGCCAGAATTTATATTTGAAAACTACAATAGATTTCAATGATTAATGAATATTAAAGCGAATGTTATTTATTTAGAAATTATGCAAATCTTTTAGAAACAGAAAAAAATGAATTAAAGAAAAATATATTTATTTTTGAACAACGATTTAATGGTCAAGAGTTATAAATTTTGACTAAATTAGTTAAGCTTATGCTAAAACTCTGACTAACACTAAGTTTTATTATGAAAATATAAATAAATTGATTCACGAAATTGGGTCAAAAGATATAATTCTTTGACATATTTTCTTCACAAATATTTGCAATTTTTTATTATTTATAAAAATTAAATGAAAAAAATCTTAAAATTCAAGAGTTCGCACAAAAATAGCTATTTTTAAACCTCTCAAAGAGAACTTAATTAGTTTATTATCCCCTTTCAGTTGAAAAAAACAATAATAAAAGAGAAGTTTTCTTTACTGACAATAAGTTTTCAGATGTTGTGTAAAATTTTCAAATCAAATAAACAGTGGTTTGGAATTGATGTCAGAAATAATGAATAAAGAATAAGAAAATTAAAGGAAAATATAATTCAAATATAATTAATAAAATATTTTATATAAAACTTATTTCTTATGTTCTCTACTCTCTATTCCACACACAAATACAATTTGCACTCAATCTCATCACTATTTTTCTATTATATTCTAAGCAAACGCTAGTTTTTCACAATTTTTCTATAATTTGATAGAAGTTTTCTGTATTTTCTTCGCTAACAGAAAATGGAACATAAGTTCAATTGCTTTAAATCGATTCAGAAATTCGGTTAAATTAAATTTCATATTCGAATCAATCAATAATTTTTTAAAAATACATTTTCTATTAATTTAATACTAATTTATTTCCAATTAATTATTATTGAGAAATATGTTTGACTCATATAATACTATTGAAATATATTCCCAAAAACTACTGAAATTTTTTATAAGTTTATGAAATCGGATAAAAACTTTTAAAAAAATTATTCTTTAAAATCCGATTCAAACAAATTAACCGAAATATATTCAAAAATTAAAAATATTACCAATAATTTGCATTAAATTTATGGAAAATCAATGAAAATTTATTTCAAAAACTAAGATAAATATTGAAAACAAAGTATAGAAATAAAAGAAATAATGCTTACAATGAAACACCCGGACTCTTTGCCCTGAAGGAGGTGTACGACTCCCGCTCTACCGATTTCAGGCAAAAACCAAATCGGGTGACAACGGATTAGACGTTCTAAGAGTCCGATAATTATTGGAATCGATTCACAACTGGCACCTGAATTATCATCGTTTTTGTCTTCACTTTCCTCACAATTCTTATTTGACATACTTTGAGCTTCGGATGAAATGTTATTTGCATTTTCTTTGGATTCGTTAGAAGTCTATAAAATTATTATTAAAAAAACTTAAACATTGAAAATATTTATTTCTTATTAAATATATTAAACAATTAATTGAATGAAGACTAAGGTCGTGAGCACTCACTGGTCCTTAAAATTAATACAATAGAAAAAAAGTTAAAAGGATTGATAAGACTTACAGAAGAAGTATTGGAGTTTAGATTATCTGAAATGATCTCAATGTTATCCATCACTGAAAGCAATTGCGAACAATAAGAAGGCTTTTGGGTTTGAGTACAGACAACAGTTGAAGAATTAATAACAGGTATAAACGGAGACATAGACGAAGAGTGAGCCGTGAAAGTTGGCAAAAGAGCGCAGGAATTAGTTTGCAATAGAGATGAGGACTTATCTGATGATAGCTCAGCACAAACTAGTGATACATTTTTAAAGATAACAGTTTAGGAAGAGTTAGCAAAATATCAATATAAACAGCAATTATTAGTTAAGAACAGAATTACACGAAGACTTACTTTTGCTATCAGTTGATTGTCTGTCGGAGTGGTATTGGATTGCATTTTGTTGTGAATCATTTCCTGTAATTCCGATAACAGACGACTGGAATAGAAGGGAATTCGATGGCTCTTCGGCTCCGATTGAATCATTGCCGGCATTTTCACCGATAATTCCATTATTAATGTTATTTGAAATTTCAAAATCTGGAGACAAGTCTTGTAAAGCGAGGTCTAAGTCTTTGGCCACATCTGTGATCAACTATTTTATACATTTATTAAGGATTTAAAGAATATTTTAAATCATTATTAAATGGATAAACATTTAAAGAATTCAAAGTATTATATAATATCACATAAATATTGAATTCATTTCATTAAATGATAGCTTAGAATAAAATCCACAAAAATATATAAATGAATTGAAATTTTGAAAAAAATTTAAAACCAAACGATTGGTTACACTTCAAGAAAACAATCAATCGGTTAAACAAAACCGACTATTGGTTTGGAAATTCTTAAGGAAATAGTTTTATAGTTTTGTTGCAATAATTTTGAAGTTCACTAAAAATAATTGAAACCCAAAGCTGTTGTCAAACGAAAGAGCGCTATATTTATATATAAAATACATTTCAATGCATTGAATCGTAACTGAATTTAAGGCAAAAAAAAATATAATAAAATATTGCTTTCAGTTGTGTTTCAGGATTTTAATGACATTCAAAACACTAAATGAAATGAGAATTTGAAACATATTTCTCACTGAAACCAGACCTCAAGACTGCGAAAGAGAACTAAAGGAAAAGTTTTTCTCCAAAACATATTTGACTAAGAATTACAACAAAAACCCATTGAAAGCAATTATATGAAAACGGGATTTACGGCTCGAAAACTCAAACAAATGAATAGTACTGTATATTAAAGTTTATGTCAGTATTGTATCGAAGGATAACTTGTTTTTGTGATAACCAATCGACGAGACATGCATTGAGTCAATTGATTGCATGACTGCATATCAATTAAATCTATTTGTATTACAACTCAATTAATTAATAGGCATTTAATTCAGTTCTTAATTAATTAAACAAAACAATAAAAAAAAGTAAATTAAAAAATAAAATCTTCAATAGTATTGAATAGTGTTGTAGTATTGGTCCAAACCTCCCAAAAGTTGCATTCATTCACTCTCTTCTCATCATTTAATTCATTATTTTTCTCTTCATTTAAATTATTAATATTTAGATTATTTTCAACACATTTTGCAATATTTTTATTGCAACTCATAATCGATATAAAAACGGTTCAATCCTTTAATTTGTTTATATTTTTAGTTTTAATAATCATTATTACAGACAAACACTTAAATTAATTCAATGATAATTAGCAATTCGTTCACTAAATATGCGATTCATTTAATGCACAAATAGTTTAAATTAAATAAAAACCAAATCAAAGTATGAGAAATGTGTTAAACATTACAGCAATTGATTGCAAACAACAATATTTATATATTTTCTTATCGTTTAATAAACGACTTAAACATTTAAATGCAATCAAAAGTATTTAACGAAAAAAATCAAATTTTATTATTATTTAATACTTTAATTCATGAAAATGGATTCATTTGATTATATAAACAATTATTAAATACAATAACAAAAGGATTTATTTTCTTATTTGTTGTAAACATTAGTTTCTTTAGTCAACGATTAGACCACTGTTTTGTGTATATTATTAAACGGCATTTAAATCCCTAAACAATTCGCGTATTTATTACGTAAACCAATGCATACATCCCTTTCCCATTCAATCCGCTCTTAGACTAACCGTTGAAAAGGAGTGGGAATTTGCATTCAAATTGAATGTCACACCAAATGTGCTCTTTTTTCTGTCGATTCGATGCAAACGTTATTTATTATTGAAATTAATATTTATCTCTGTTTTCAAGTTCAGTCCTAACACTTCTGGGCGTTAACATTGATGGTTGAGGTCATTGGCTCTTCCAATATAAGCAATCACTTCTTAAAGAGCTCTCGATTTAATTTATATAACTTTCTGTTAAATATATTTATAGTTTTCATTACAATTATTGTTTATATGGTTTGCAAATATATATTCTCTAAAACTGCGAGTTTTCTGCGAAAGGAATTCAAACATTTTTCAGAAAAGTTTTTATTGCATTTCCACTCCATTGCATACATCTCTTAGATCTTATAGTTTTAAATCGAAACTTATTTAGGCTAATATTGTTTATTAGTTAATAAATCAATTGATTGTTTGTGCGTTTTTTTTTAATAAACTCTAAACAAAGTTATAAATAAATGAATTATAATTTAAAATATCAATTTATAATACTTGTAAAGTGGACAGGGAACCCTCTACTTTAAGTAGGGGTATAGCCAAAA
>JAQFXN010003475.1:0-10902 GCA_034693365.1 Liacarus xylariae | reverse complement strand
AAACATAAAATCAATTATACTATAATTTTGAGTTACTCTTTCAGAGTTTTCAGTCAAGAGAGGAATTCCAACCATTATTAGAAAAAAGATTCTTTATAATTATAATCCCCGTATTTATCCAACACTGAATTGACAAACTTAGGGCCAATTCTTTCAACTCTATTGATATTTTTGCAGAAACTTTCACTCAATTTTCACTCAATACTTAACATTTAGGACTTCTTCAGGGCTAATATTGATTTGAACTTTATAAATTTAATTATTCGATTCATTATTTTTATTTTTCTTCTTTCAATTCATTCATCTCTTCATTCATTATTTTATTTTTGTCTTTGAGATTAAGAATGCAGTTCTGTTCGTCTCTAATAATAAGAATTTCACAATTTTGTCAATAATTCTTTGGATTCAATTCCTATGTATTGATGAACATGAATACAGGACTATTTAAGTAGCACCAATGAAAAATTTAAACTGTGCAATTTATTTGTTAATTTTTTAAATCTAATCTTTTTAATTAAAATATTTATAATCACAGTTTTGATATATTAGCTGGATTTTTTGTTTTGCAAAATCTCCTTGAATTTCTATAGTAAAAATATATATTTTTGTAATTGAAACCTATTTATATGAAATTAAAAGTGAGAAAAGAGTGCGAAAAATATTTTTAGGTTTTTAAGTTTATATAGTGTTTTAAAACAACACTATGTTTTTGACACGTTTTGTTTTTTATTCCTAGTGTTTTTTATGTTTTCTTATCAAAGAATTCTTTACACCTAAAAAAATTTTTAGAACATAAAAACTACAGAAAGTGAAGACAAAGTATAAAAGAACAAGCGAAAAAATGAATTATCCATTAATATGAGCTCGTATAAGTGAATTTAATATCAATTAAAATATGGGATATCCCTCACACGTACTCTAATTTTCTTATATATTGAGACTATGTCTGCATGCTTTTAATTATCTTCATATTTCAAAATTCAACATATTTCTAACATTAGTGCATATGAATAAAATATATCAAAGAGTATAATCCTGTGCAAACCATTATTCATATTTTAAGTAATGTTCAAACAAATCTCAATTTTTACGTTTTTAGTTGGAATTTTGAAATATGGACATAATTGACAGCATGCACACATAGTTTCAATATATAAGAAAATCAGAGTACATTCGGATATTCATGTTTAGTATTGTGCAGTGGAGAATCATTTTAAACTGGACTGACTAATGCTTGATTCTTACTCATTGGCATTGAGTTTTATGTGTGACTAAGCAGTGACAAAAAAACGTGCGAAACAAATAACAACGCTGTCCAGATGTTAGAGAACAGGACGCGCGGTGAATGCTCGAAAGGTCCAGACTCGTTCCAAGATCTTCGCTCAGCCAATGTAGCCAAGCGAGACAGCCTCAGCATTACGACGAATGGTTGCCAAATATCAGAAATGTTTCATAAAAACTTGGATTGCAAAACAAGACAAAATGATTATTGAAATATAAAAGCAGGGTCATCCAAAAATTCTGGTCAGTGATGCTTGTTCAAGTCAGATTTTATAAGAAATAATATAAATTATTCTAAAAATAAGGAGAGTCTAAAACTCTTCGGAATAAAGCGTTATAATTATCAAGCTATTTTGTTCAGGAGTATCTTGTGTATACCCTCCCTATTAGCCATCCCTGTATTAGATGTGAAGATTGATTGTATTGAAAATAAATTGAACTAATGGCGCAATACTTAAGTTAAGAAGAATTTCTCGAAATAAAATACAAATCATTGTTAACTGATTTTTTAAAATCGGAAACATTTTAATCGAGTTTTATTGTATTTTATAAAAATCAACATTCATTTTAATCTTTTACATTTCACTTGACATCCCTATCCAAACAAAAGTTTATTTTTTCAATTGTCAATTGTTATGTCAAAGAATAAATAAAAAAAAAGTAAAAGGATTTACTTTAAATCATTCTGTCTTTCAGTTCTCGTCTCTGAAATTCTATAAAATATATAGTTTTCTCAAAAAATCAAATGAAGAGTTGAAAGAATAATATAATATAGATTTTTACATCTTTTAAAATCTATTATTTACTTAAATTTTAATTTTATGTGTATTATATGAGAAAATAAAAAGAGGAATAATGTTCTCTCTATTATAATAGTATTTAAGGGGTGACCAAAGTATAGATAGATTTAAAAATATTTATAATTTAAGTTTTTAATTTGATTAACTCTCAAACCATATATTGAATTTTAAGATGCAAACGGTTAGGGTGCATGATAATTCAACTATTGCTTAAAGCTAGACGTAGCATGAAACTATTTTATTTTATAGTATTTTAATACTATATTTTATTCTTGCTTATATCATCAGATATTTTGAAAAAATCAAACATATTACTTTTGTTATACAATGGAGAATCATTTTAAACTGAACGGGTAAATGCTTGATTTTTACTCATTAGCTTTGAGTTTTTATATTAGATTAATCTTTAACCGAAAGATTAACATTAATATCAAATAATTCAAAATAAAAAATTTGAAATAATGTCTTAATATAAATGACTATATGTTCATTCAAATTAATATTTTGTCTATCGGTCACTGATTAGTCAAACATAAAAACTCAAAGCTAATGAGTGAAAATAAACTCTTGCTCCGTCCTGTTTAAAATGATCCTTAACTTTGCCCAAACAAAAGAATATTTTTATTTAAAAAAATATTTTTTAAAAAAATAAAATAGAAATAGCAAAATAAGCTCTTTTAATTGCATATAATTTCTAATAGGATAAAAGTAACGGTGAATATGTGAAGCTAGGTTTCCAAATTACTGTTTTTAACAGGGGTAGCCAAGGGGGTATAGCCTAAATACCCCATTGTGTCTGAGATTTTGCAAAATACCCCTCCCCTGACTTTTGCGCCGCAGGATAAAAATTTTGGTTTATTACCGTACCCTGTGCATTTTACATATTTTGAAAAAAATTATACCCACCCTGACTTTTTGTGAAAATTTTCTTAAAATACCCTCCCCCCTCCTCTATGACTTAGCCGACCTTGGCTACCTCTGGTTTTTAAAAATAGATAAATCTTTTCAAAAGCTTGAAATTACTATAGTTTATAATTTAGCAATCTGTATTATACCAACACAACAATACTGATCTGAGACGTTACACTGAAATTTTGTTTAGAACCAAAAACAAAATTGAGCAAGATAACAACAGAAGATTTTATTGAATCAATTACTGTATCACAGCAATTGTGCTATATTTTTGTTTGACTACTGGCATATAATGTATAACATGCAAAATTACTTAATTTTGGTTTATCTATCAATTTGTATTTTCACTACTTTATCTAACTATCTCTGATTCAGACTCTGATCCCAAGCATATTTAGGGCGAATCACTAATGATGTGTATCGACATCTGAACACTTAAAATGAATTGAATTTTTGCAGAGTATTGAGAAGATAGTCTGTAATTGATAACAATCTAAAATTGAGTGATTTAATGATAGAGTGTCTACTGTTTGACTCGTTTCAATGGTCTGCTCTTTTAAAAGCAAATTACTTTAGATTAGCATTTCTAATAAAATCAATCATGTTAAAATTAATAAATAGATAAATTATAAACTCAACGAATACTATTCACTGATTTTATTGTCAATAAGAAAATATAGCGAATATAATTGTTAGTAAAAGCCTATTGAATCTCAATTTCTTATTTTGCGACTACTCTTCCAACACTATTTCGATTGAAATTCTCAATTGCATTGAGTACTCATTTAAGTTAATACTATTTCTGTTACAAATATATCTCTTATTTAAATTGAATTCTTATCGTTGAATAAGTTCTTTATTTGAAGAACAAATTCCATACAAATTATTAAATTCTTGTTTTGATTTTCTTATTAAAAAATAGAATATCATATAAGTGGAGCCAAAAATATAGCATTACATGTCATTACCATTACGTGCATAAGTGGCTCTAAAATGTTGTTTTAATTATAAGCAAATCTTTTTAAACTTATATTTTATATTAAAATTCTTTAGTCAATAAATTCTGGGGACTCTCTGTTTGTTTAATTAGAGAATTTTTGTTATAAAATTGTTTTCTTAAGATTTTTCAATTTGATTCGGAGTATTTGCTAAATTAAGATCTGTGAAGAATAGTTTTGAAAAGGGAGCACCAAGTGTAAAAGTGGGCAATATAAAGTAAATTTAAGCTTGATAAGTTATTTATTAACTCTAAGCTGATGATCAATTCAATATCTTGAACACTTGATAAAAATGTTTATTGGTATATTTTATCCTGATAATAATATTTAACTAGTAGTTAAACAAGAATGCGAAAAATATAGGCGACTTAAGTCATGGAAGTTATGCGATTGTAATTTAAATCTGCATAGGAGTAGTCTGTAACTTTTTAGAAAAGTGGCAAGCTAAATGTTGGTAGCTAAGAGATAGTAAAAACACCTTCACCCTAACAGAATAAACTATTGTGCTTATATTCATCTAAGTTCACCTTTCTACAATTCAATTTAGATATTCGCATATTATTTTGCATTTCCAAAATTTCTTTTAGATTTTGTTGGAAATTATTAATATAATGAGCTCATAATCTACCTTGAGTTTATTTTTATAATGGAAGTTATGCAATACCTATACTTCATTATTCCTTTGTCGAGAATAAACTTGAGAGATGTTAGGATTGGAGCGAAACAAAACATTTTTATAAATGAATTCACAGACAAAAAGAGGCAAAAATTCTAACATTAAATGACTTTTGTTTTGTGCTTAAATTAATGGACACAATAATAATGAACATTAACTTAATGAGTGTGAACTGTATTTTATGAGAATTGTATTTTTTTGTTGGTTTTTGTTCCTAAACTAAAATTTATGGTTTAATTTAAAAACAATTTTAAATTTATAGTTAAATTTTCAATTCAAAGAATATCAAGAATCGTAAAAAATAAAAGTTTTTAGAAAAATGTGTGAATTTTTCTTTAAAATGTTAGACAAAATCCTTTACACAAAAGAATCAGAATTTGTATAAAAAATATTTGATATGTTTTATGACAACATATTATATAACGTATGACCAAAGAATATTATGAATAAAACAGATTCTGTTAAACAAATATATATTTATTTTTTTATTTTTTTGATTTGAATGTCAAATAAATTTTTCATGTCTTTATTCTTTAATATTTCTATTAAATTACTGACAGTTTGTCATAATATGAAAATATAAGCAACGATTTAAAACATCAAACGTTTTTCTCCAACAGAATATTCTTTCTTTTCCTTTTTTGAGTGAAATTTTAAGATTTTACACAATTATTATACTTAATTGCAAACCACTTCTATTGTATCAAATTTTTTTGTCTTAAAGAATAGATTGTTTTATTTTGAATATCAAATAACACTTTTAAAAGAAATAAAAATCCTATTTCTTTCAATTTATGCCAACATTTATTCTGTTTGTCATATTTATTATGTGCTGAACAGCAAACTTAATACGAAAAGGTTTGGAAACGATATAATTTATTCTGTGATATATTGCAATAAAAATAAATTATTTTCTATAACTCAAGCTTTCATGCATTACATTGTTTTTGATCAAACACTCGTCTATAATCTTAAGGAAAACTTACAAAACTCAAAAACTAGTCCACGAGGAAGCTTACATTTAATTGCCCTGTAGATATTCTACCAGGATTGAATATAGATTCTCAGATTATACACAAAAAACCGGTTTGGAGCTAAAGTCATTAATTTTATGTATAGAACTGCTTAAAGTAAACTATCAAATTTCTAATCTATTATCTAATAGTTATTTAAAAATTTAATAAAAAGAAAAATCAACTAGGCTTTAATAATGTCAATGTATTGATGTTTTGCCCCTTTTGAGCACAATTATCTCAATATTTAATTTTAAAAAGAGTGAAAAAATAACTTAAATTTCAAATTTTAATAATTTATTGAAATAAAAATATAATTCAAAAAGACTGACCGGAAATGCCTTCGTATGTCCACCACGAGTCCCAATCCATAGACACATCTCTGACCAATTGTATTAGAATTAAAACTAATAGATATTCTAGTGTTAAGGCAAACGAGTGTTGTTTCAATGGTTTCAATGAATGCATTACTTTCTAAAAGAAATACAAAAATTTTAATTAATATTTTTTCGGTTTAAAAGTTGGCAAAAATTTTTAATCAAAAAACTTACGAATAAAATCCGAGAACACAAATAGAGAACTGATTTACGAATAATTAGATATAATTCCAATAGAAATTAACTAAACTATTAGTGAATATTTGGGATTAAGTGTTGAATCAGTATTTCATATGAGAAATACAAAAACTTTTGTTTTATCGAGACTTTCGCTAAAATAAGAAAAACTTTTTCCTCCGATTGAGTCAAAACTTATTCTTATTTAAACTTTTAGTTTAGAAACAAAATTTGATTTCTTTTCTCTTGTATTCAATATTTTGGATCTGAAAGTAAAACAGTTTTACGAAATATACAAGAATTTTGAATATAGTTTTCGATAATTTTGTTATGACTTTTGGAAAGAGTCGTCTTCTTCTAACACAATAATAGAGTAGTTATACTCTCTGTGTTCGGGCAAAAGAGTAGTATCGCATCCGTTCTCTGAATGCTGTTTAAGAGATCGATGCAAACCATATCTCTATTTTCACTTGTATTGTGTTTTCCTACCGTTCCATTCGATTGGAATTCTGCGCGTGTCTTAACTTTTTTGGTTGGATTTGATTTTCAGTCATTTTTATGTTAAACAAATTGAAAATGAAATTTAATGAAACACAAAATAATTCTCAAAGAATTTTAACCAAAAAGTTATATGTGTTATAGTCAAGTGCCATAATTTATACCAGAATTGACCAAGATTCATGATAAAATTCTTCAAAGAATGGTGAAAAATAATTGTATAAATAGCGGATAGTTTTGTGCTACAAAATAGCTAATTCCCTGTTTAAATATCGTGACTATTAGTACTAGATTACTTTAAACCTAAAAAGATTTCTACCAAAAATCCGACGGATTTTAATCTGACATAACTTTTTTTAATATAACTCACATAGAGATCTATATTATATCAAAATAAAGTTTATTTATCACTCTTTAAGTGTTGTTTTTGTTGTTGTTTATATTAGTATTTCTGAAATCAAATCAGACCCGTCGGGACGGGAAGACTCCATTATTTTATTTTCCAATAAAGTTAGTTAAAGTCAGAAAACGATTGAAAAAATGCTAAAAATTATATAATTAATGTCAATAAATAGACAGTTTGTAATCTATAAAAAGTAAAATAAACTTGACTCACTCTTTTGTCTTATAAAAGCGTCTATTAAATATGCAAACCGAACACAGATTTGTTAAAGTGAGAGAAAGCATTCACTAAAGTCTCATACCTGAGTCCTCTTCTAAGCTTTGGCAAATATAAATGCAAGAGTGGTGCAGACATTCCATCGCCAAACTCCACAACGCATTGATAACATGGAAATACCGGTGCCGATTGATAGTCAAGATATTTGGTCATCACATTGAAAGAGCAGCAATCTTTTGTATTTAGTTTATTACATAGGAAATATGAGCAATTTAAATAAAATTAGTTCCTTTTTTGCCTACAGTATAAGTCTTTAAAAATTTTGACAATATCACAAGGATATGCAGAGGGGGTCCAACGCGAAATACGCCCTAGGTTCTCCGCGAGGTACCCCCCCCCTAGGAAAGATTTTTAAAACGGCGCCGAAGGGCTGTTTTCAAAATATTTTTTAAAATTTATTACAAATTTCAATGCTTTCAACATGTTTTGCATTAAACTCATTTTGAGTACTATTTCTTTGGTTTTCATACGTCTTATACTTAAAAACACTTTAGATAAAGCAATTTTTATCAATATTTCATTGTTTTTAATGCATTTTGCAGTATAAAACCATAAATAAACTAATTTTAAGCGTTATAAACATGTTTAATTCGTATAGTAATCAAAATAAGACTTTTTTGACCCCCCCTTCTAGCCAAAAATTGGCAACATCCGTCATTTTACCCTTTCCTGGACCTTCCCCCAAGCTCTTCAGGAACAAAATATCCCCTGACATTTTCAACACAACCTGCACAACCCTGCAATATCATGAATTTTTGTCTTTAGAAGTTTTGTTCAATTGTTTTGTATTAAAATAATATTTTGTAAGGAACCAAATTTTATTTGTTGAATACTTATAGCCAAAACTGAAGATACAAAGCCATATAGTAGTGATGTATTGTTAAGTATTTACAATATATAGTAAATATTGGCAAAACTATATTATTTGACTATTATTTGCAAAAATATTATTACAATTGTTTGACAAATAGCCTTAGGATTGAATCAAATCACTGGACAAAGAATTTCCTATCTATTGATTGAATTCAAGACATAGTGTCTGATAATAAAAAAGAATAAAAATCTCGAAAACCAATAGATTTGCAAAAAAATAATATACTATAAGTTCTACAATATAGGTTTGAGAAATTGAAAATAAACTTTTTTTTTAAGATACACGTCAGACAATTTGGTCTTCAAATGCAAAACTCAGCACAAAATATAAGAATAAAACTGAAATAACAACTGAAATCCTATCGAAAAAAAACTATAGATTTTACAAAATAAATCTTAACTTATGTCAAACTTTAACTAAAAGATCTATAAAAATCCATTACAAATTTCACATGGATTATATACATGGATGACCGAAATATCTTGAAATAGTTTGACATTCCAACAAAACTGCAGAATTCGGAATGAGAATTCATAAATTAGGCGAACGCTCCTATTTTCATCATTGTAAATTGTCCCGTGCATGAATATAAATCTATTAGCCCTAAAATAGCCGCTCTTTAATTATTAGCGAATGATTTCAAACTGTATTTAAAAAACTATTATAAAATATATTTAAATTGTCTCAAAATAAAACAATTTCTCAAATTAAAGTTGAATTTTATTTTAGTCTAATTGAAACATATAGTGATGTTTATTTATATAATTAATGTATTAATTCTCTGCTTTTCAGCAATAAATACATCAAAACCTGAAATTGAATTAGTTTATGATTTTTGCAAATCTCACTCTTTGGACGTAGCCTTCAATTACATCGACGAAACATTCTATCCAAACGGTATTCTGATTATCAAAAATCAGAATAACTTTTCCATTTTATTCAACGACGACATGATTGACAGACACGTGAACACAACACCCAAACAATTGAGTCCAAGTATGAGATTAACTGAAAATGTTATTAAGAATTTGGAATAAAAAGAAAATTCAATTCTTATTCATTTGAAATATCACTAAATATGAATTGATTTGGAGTTTTGTAATAAGAATTAAAAAAGTTTTTTTTATGAATTTTTAGTCAACAATTTCACGGCTGGTTTTGGGATAAAAGCTATTCCCAGGTGCAAATTTGGACCTAAAGACCAGTACTGCAAAGATTTGGTGCTTTTAAACAAAATTCAAATGATTTCGTTTAGCGATGGAAAGCAGAAAAGTATAGGATTTTATAAAAATGGAAAAATCGTGGCCAACGATAAGATTCCATTCCCACTGCCACCACATGATAGAAGACGTTCCGAAATGATTATCAAAGACTGGTTTGATGACATGGGTTTGTGTGCGTTTTGGGTACAAAATTTCGAGTTTATATTTGTGACCAAAATATCGAAAAAGTTATATTGGGTTGACTTGAAGTCGGATTACTCACCCGATTGGTTACCCAAAACCCACATTAATATCGACCCAAATATACAATTATATGCAATATTTGAAATGAAACAACAAATCTATTTATTGGGAAAAAAGAAAGACAATTCAGAAGTTATATTCAAGTATTTAATCGATTCCTACGATATAAAGAACAGAAAACTTGTACTAATGGTATGAATGAAGCGAATATGAAGTTATTCTGTTATCAGTTCTTTAATTCTTATGTTTATATTTTACTACAGAATAATATAACTATATATTCATTATTCGACTGCAAACTACGGCCAAAATCGTTGTTTGACTTATTCTGGTTTCTCTCTAAGACATTCATATATTGTTCGAACTTAGTTATGGTTCTGATAGCCTTGGGTATGATTGGGTTTATTGCCTATCAATGTATACGATCCAGACTTAATAAGAATAAACGTCTCAAAATGAGTTCCACAAAAAGTCCTAAAAAAAGTCCCAAAAAAATTCCCGAAAAGAGTTTCAAAAAGAGTCCCACAAAGAGTCCCATAAAGATTCCAAAGCTTAACAAATCGCCAAAACCTCAAAAATTTATCATTTTTCCTGATAAAAGCAAAAAGACGACAAAAGCTGTAAAGCCGGCTAAAAAGAGTTCTGGAACAGTTCGTTCACCACTGGATCTTCTCTTCATCCAATGATACATTAAATGCGAAAAATTCATAAAATTGATTATTTATATATTCAAATAGTATTCTCTAATTTTAGAAAACCAAAACTATAAAACCTTTTTCAAATAATAAAAAATAATTTATTTTTAATTTCTTAGTTGAAAATATTTAAAATATTAAATCCAAAAAAATACAAGTATAATTTTTTAAACAAAACAATAAAATATTTCATTAAAAAGATTGAAATAAAACTATATTTTTTCAACCATATGTGGAAATTTTATTCAATCCGATAAACTGATTTTGCAAGATGAAACATTGCAATTGCATCTTTAATCTGCTGTATATTTGCATTATAATTTATATATATATATAAGTTCGAGTAATGCATCAATGAATTTGTGTATTTTATTAATACATTATCGAAAAGTTGTTTATAAGTTTGCAAATCCATTGATGAATTACTCGAACTTATATATAAAAAGAGGTATTCCA
>JAQFXN010003474.1:0-10902 GCA_034693365.1 Liacarus xylariae | reverse complement strand
AAAATTTTTGTCGACCCTTCCCTGCCCTTAACCCTTAAGGGTAAAGGGTTTTTACAGGGACCCCGTGGAACAAGGGTATAAAATTTGCACCTCTACCGCTTTTGTTTATTTAGGGAATAACACTTTTTATTCTGAGGCTATTCCGAGTTCTGCTTTCTTTATGCACCAGCTCTCACACTATGGCTTTTGACTTCCGCATCTCTATTACATCATTAGGGTGATTTCGGTCTATGAAATTAGAGCAGTATATTATACAATTTGATGAAATTTAAACTATTTAATCAATTTAATAAGCAATTTGCAGATTTTGAATTAATTAGAATACGTTTTGTTAAATGTGCAGAATATGAGCATAGATCACAAAAATTGGACAGAATTTGATCAATTTCGAATTTAACCTCAACTCAATTTTCCTAATTAAATTAACATTCAAATTATAGGGAGTGGGAAAGGGGTTTGTACTTTCAGATAACTTTCAATAAACTGATGAATATACTAAATGCAGATATCCTGGATGTTTAAATATTCTCATTTCAGGAATTTATTACTAATTAATAATAATAAAAAGCAATTATATTTTTAAACAAAAAAGTATATAATTTTGATACGGGTAGTTTGCTATAGAACTATAAGAAGGATTGACATAAAAATTGTATGATTCATCACACATTATCTAATGTTTGGAAAGTGAACTGTATTTCACAATTTGCTATAATAAAAACTTGAACATGACTTTGATAGTCTCTATTTTGAATGAGTTCACAGCTATGGTGGTTTCAGAGGTGGTATTTTTCAAAATCTCATATGGATAGTAAAAGTCATCAGTTGATAAGAAAATTACCCTATAGTATTCGGCAAGGGATACTTTGGCTAAACCACCTTGGTTACTTCTGGACAAACGAATAATTTTTTCTCTCAACTTCGAATATTTTTACTGGTAAAAAGTCGTTTCTTATACAAAACTCAAAAATACTCAAATAAATTAGTTATTGCAAAAAATAATCTATATTTAGCATGTAACTTCTTGGCCACCCTTGTAAAAGTATAAGCTTAAAATGTACTGTATTGCTCTTTTCGAATGCAAGTTTTACAAGCTAGCTTTGCAATAAATATTTATCAACGAAAGACAAAAGTAGCAAGATAAGATAAAATTTATTATAATAACTGTGCAAACACAAATATAGTAATCTAACGAAATATAGCAATGTTTGAATAAATCTAACTTAAGATAGATTTGGTCTAAATTGATGGGTCGATAAAGTAATAAACCATTAGTTTTATAAATTATGATTTAAATTAGAGGTTTTGATCATTGGTTTTATTGTTTTACAACGTTAGGCACAGAAGAGGCGTAACTATAAAGTGCTTGAATGCAAGCTTTAGAGAGCTATTGATAATAGCATTGAAACGTTGCGTATATTTGAGTAAAATCTGCAAAAACAGTGAAATCTGTAAAATATTGTCGAAATAGTGAATAGAAGTTAGTGTTTGGCAAACGTATTGAATGCAATGTTAAGTCCATTTGAGAGACAATTGATTAAAATGTTTGCGATTTTGTTGTAATTTATAATTCAATCAAATATTTATTTATTTATATATTTATTAATTAATTTGGATTTAATTGCAATCAATAATAAAAAAGAGTTTAAATTATATTATATTTTGTTTAATGTATTCATTAAAACATTTGAAATGTAGTGAAAAATATTGAAACTATTTATTGATTTAATGAATATTTGCGACAAAAATAATAAAAATATTTTAATAAACTATCGATTAATTAGTCATTCAATTGAACTGTGTTTCAATCCAACCCTTAATTCACACAAATATGAAGATCTCTCGCAGTCCGACCACAACCAGTCTCGACGAATACGAACTCATGTCAGACGCGAAGTACAGGACTTACGTCCAGCAGATCGACAAAGCACTGAAGGGCTTTGAGTACACGTCCGAGTGGGCAGATCTGGTCAGTGCTCTCGGGAAACTCAACAAAGTATGCACTCATTGCCACTACCTCTTAGTCTCACAATAGTTATACTCATTGTTTATTTATGTTTAACCTAACCTTCAGGTGCTCTCCAATAACGTCAAGTACAGTGTTATTCCGCGTCGATTCACAGTTGGTCAGCGTTTGGCCCAATGCATGCATCCGGCGCTTCCATCCGGTGTCCATTTAAAAGCACTCGAAACCTATGATCTCATATTCAAATGCATTGGAACCGATCGACTCATACAGGAGTTGAGTATTTATTCGAACGGATTGTTCCCTCTGTTAAGTCATGCGGCCATTAATGTCAAACCATCTCTTCTTGAGATATATGAGACGCATTTTATACCTCTGGGGCCACGACTTAAACCAGCGCTCGACGGCTTCTTAATAGCAGTACTGCCCGGACTGGAAGAGGGCTCTAATGAATATCACGACAGGACTGATAAACTGTTGGTCGAAGTCTGCAGTGCTGTGTCTCAAGAGTTCTTTTACGGCTCTCTCTGGAGATGTATTTTAAACAACCCTTCGGTCAGACTTCAGGCCATAATGTTTATTACGTCGCACTTCAACAAAAAGCGCAGTCTTGAGGATCAGTTGTATATAATGGGCACATGTCTGCAGACATTGATTACAGGCATTTGTGCTGCACTTCTCGACTCAAACGTATTGGTCCAGAGAGTGATTCTCGACCTCCTATTGTGTTGTTTCCCAATGCATAACAAACAGATTGTTAGACAAGACATGATTAGTATATCGACGGCTGCTATAACTGTGCTCTTAAGAAGAGATGTGTCACTCAATAGGCGATTCAGTTCATGGCTGACCGCAGAGGACAACTCTAACCCGAAGTCGAGAAACATGGCCTACAGGTATGCAAAGAGTGTGGGTTCTGACAAAAGCTATTTCGAAACCTTCGCTAAAGAGCTTGTTTTGGAGGCCTTCAAGATATGTCTGACTGTAAGTCAAAATCAATTATCTATTCATATATTTTAATATAATTTAATTTCTATTATTTAATACCACTATATTTGGCAAATAGTGTCGTAAATAGAGTAATGGTTTTAATAACTGTGCACTACTCTATGCACACAACCACTACACTATTTAAACTTTTTTTTCTCTAAAATAATTGCTTTATTTTCCCAATAAATAAATTTTGTAGGCATTGAAGCAAATAGTTTTCAATAACTAATGTTTATTTGTTTTGTTGGTTCAGAACCCGTCGACCATAATTCCTATTCCTAATTCGTGGTCAAGTCTTGGAGATCTTTGGCCATACCGTCTGTTGATATGTATATTAGACCACAAAGACATCAGACAACCAATTATTGACAATCTATGCGTTGAAATATTGCGGTAAATGTTTTACATTTTTATATCTTTTATTTATTTTTTATTAACTAATTCTTCAAATGAGTGAAACATTTATTGCTTTTATATCTCACCCAACAGTGCATTATATCATGAATTCAGTGAAGTTCGCAATAATAATAAGTCAAATAAAGCAGACTTATTGAGAACAACTAATCTGTTGTTCACAAACATAGGAATAAATTATTTATGGCAACACATTTCCGATCTGTTCTCCCAGTCTTGTGCTCACTATAAACACATAGAATCGCTTAACGGCTCTCACGTCAAACGCGTCGGCTTTGAAACGATAACTATTCTGGAAATGTGTGCAATCGTTAACTTTGTTTTAGAGAACGTTTCGATCGAAACAAACTGTAACGACACCTCAAGTCTAAACTATTTATCCCAATTCCTTCTCCATCTCCTCAATTGTCTTATAAATTACAGCTCAGTTCTCAATAACGATGATTTTGAATATTCAATTAAATTGTGTTCGAATATCGTAAACAAAATAAAACCGGCAATCGTTCAAACCCTACACAATAGACTCAAAAATGACAGCAAAGACTTGAAAACCAATGAAAAACCGATTCAAAAACTCGAGACTATTATCAAAGAAGAGTCAGACGATTGCGAAACCCCTCCCAACGAACAGATACTAAACGAAGAACTGTTCCAAAAATGTTTGGTCAATGCATTGCAGACATTCTTCAATGAGTTCGTTGAGAAGAGATTAGTGAAAAACAAATCAGATTTAAGTCAATGTTTTTCATCGCTAAGACTCTCCTCTATTAATAGTGAAAGAGAACTGAGTTTTGAAACACAAATCAAATTAATTGATATCAACACCGATATGGTTGATGTCTTTACCACTTTGTGCCAACTGTTGGTTCAGATGTCAGCCATTCCTTCCCTGTCCGACAAGAAGACAAACAAATTATTATTTTCGAGTTGTGATGAATTACAGCAATGGATTCAACACCTGTTGGTTTTGGCTATTTATCCCAAAGACTGTCTCCAAGTCTGCTATTCGTCGATATCATCCACTTTGGACTTAATCACTATAACGAAAGCACTGCTCTTCGATTTACCCTTACCTCAGCTGACAATGACTTCGAGCGGTTCACCGGTTTTTGATTTCAGCACAACTGACGAGACGTCGAACGCAAACAAAACAATAAATTTCGATCCAATGATAACCGCAAATGAATTGGCGTTTGTTTTCCATCAGACCTCGTGGTTCACACAATCGACTAGTAAACTGTGGGCTAATATGGAGGACAGCAAAGCACACCTACATCTCGAAACGGCTACTCTACTACAGCAGTTGCATAATCTGGCCGTTGACTCATCTGTTTGTGAGTCCGTTATCTGCACTTCAATGATATCTCCGGACGAAGCGATCGCTTATGACTCGAGAAAACGATTCACTATTTTATATAACATTACGAGAGATATGAAAATGAAATCAATGCCCTCTGCAATGATTCGGGACTTCGATAGGCCTTTGTTTTTCATGTTAGACAGCCTTTCACATAAAGTCGATACCCATAACCCCCAGGCCTTGGATTGGCTCAACCAATCATTGAAAAGTGGAGACATCGCCAGAATCTTAGAACCCCTTCTGTTCATTCTATTACATCCGGACACAAGTCGCCTGTCTGTCCAACACGCGAACATACATCAGCCCGGGGTTGGGCCCACAGTCGACACCAATTCCAGAAACATCGATGAAGTGGACAACGCGTCAATCGCCAACTCCGAGTCAAAAATCTATGCCATTAGTAGTACGGGAGGGAACGTCATATATCACGTGAATCCCGACGGAAAAATGCGTTTTGCGCCCTCACCCGTGCCCTCCAATAAAGTGCTAACACTTACACAAAACGCCAATCCTTCGAATCCTAATTCCATAAACAAATGGATTACTTCAAAGATATCTCTCCCACAATATGAAGTTCCTCTGAGTCATGAGAACAGTGTTATGGATAAGTATTTGTCCATAAATATGGTTTTGAATCCATTTGGTTCGATGTCATCGCTTAATAGCGACGCATTTGAAATACTGGACTCCAATTCAATACCGTTCGCCAGATCTCTGCCAAACCTTTCAAACATCAAACGTCTGGACACAAAGTCTATAAAATCAGAGTATTTAGTGAAGTCTCCGACACCCTATTCAACGCCAATCCCCTCGAGAGCGACCACAACCTGTTCGACACCCATTCCTCCGAAGAAACGTATCGACGATTCAGAGCTCACAGAATCCGAAGTTATTTCGTCTCTTCTCGAAGAACTCGTCGATAAAGTGGTCTATGATTTAGAGGACAGTTCCGAATCAGAAGACAGTCAAACGGCTGTAACTAATTCTGAGACCATAAGCATCGGCACAATAGGCAGACCCGTCTCCCTGAGTCAACTGTACTCACACATGCTTTTGTACCAACAGGTCTACGACTCTAAGCGAACACTCTATGCTTTGACAACATTTTGGAATATAATATTAGCCGAACCTCAAAGAGTGCTGTTCTCTATGGCCACCACTAGTATTAGTAATCGATTAGGTTTGCGGTCACAGGAATTGCAGGCCATCTGTGCCCGACATAGAAACTCACTGTACGGCAAAGGCTTTTACAGTGATTTGAGCTCCGATTCTATCACTTCTTTCAGAAGCAGTTCTTTTCTGGAAGTGATTGTCTCGACTGCAATGCAATATCTGCGCAGCTATTACCCGAGTTTACCACAGACTCGACTCAACGACGACGAGATCGCAGGCAATCAAAAGGTGCGAATAGTTTCGTGTGAAGTGTTGAGACTTATATTCAATCAGTTGTCGGTTGCGATCAAAGGAAAGCCAACTTTTTCTACTTATTTACACGATTTGCTGATGCGATGCAAAGTCCAGAAGTCTATACTTCAGTGCATTGTTTCGAGTGTTTATAACTTCCAACAGAAGAAAGAGCCCAACAGTAGTTGTGACACAGCTTTTGCCGACGCACTCATTCAGTTCAATGAGTGCCAAAATCAGTGCACAAATGGTTTTCAAGAGGACCTCCAAAAGTCATTACTTAAGCTTTTGGAAGAACTGATGATTTTGGAGCATAAGGTGGCGCCCAATACCACAGAAAAAGAACAGCCGACTCATAACCGCAAAGGGAGTGATTCACGTGCGGCCAGAATCCGATTTCAGCCCCAAATATCTTCATTGAAATACTATCCAAATATGTTAATACCGGCGCAGTCTATGTTCCTTTCGGCCATTCAGACAGCACTACAACAGACGCATAAACTCCATTTACACGCGAATTGGTTGGCATTAGTCGAGTCTACCCTTCCATTTGCGGGCCGTTCTCTGTCTCGACTTGTGGTCTGTGTGTTGACTCAATTGTGTCAAAATCTTGAGAGCAGTTCAACTAAAATTTCAACCAAAGCTTTGAAAGACGACAAAACAGAGATGTCTTCGAATTATTTAATAGTCTTATTGAAGAGTTTGGCCACACTTTGTCACTACTGTTTGCTCGACACGTCCAACGCTGTGACCAGTCCTACGCTATCACCACAACCGCTGCCTATAAACACATCTTCAGCTCTATTGCCCACAAATCCCAGTCCCTTTCAGATGATAACCAATTTTCTGCACGTCTTTACCGTTTCCGACGCCACTCAAGACATGTCATCCGATCGTCGCGAGGGTTCGGCTAACGATCCGCTTATGTCTACTCGAAAAACAGTTTTAACACATTTACCCCGTGTTTTGTCTGCGCTTTTGACGGTTTGGAAGCAAATAAAATCAGCCGAAAGCAAGTGCGACGACGGCTGGCAAATAATGGGCAGCAGTAGGGAAGTGAAGCAAAACATACTGAGCTTCTTATCGCCCTTATCTCTCATTCATGGCTCACATTTCATGACTTCTGTCGCTATTGTCTGGTATGACATGAGAGAAAATGCGGTCAAAAGTCGCAAACAATGGGCACAGAATTGTTCTTCAGATCAATTATTGTTAGTTGAATTGGTGGCCGCCATTCGTGTTCTCCCAATGGAGTCAGTGCTTCAAACTATTCGTCAGGCAATGAAAGCCCCGCCCAATGCCAACAGCAGTAAACACAACAAACGGCCCCCAATCGAAGTATGTATGCTCCAGTTCTTCTTGGCCTACATTAAGGCCTTCCCCGGTTCACAACTCCTCGAGTGCTGGAAATCTGTGTTATCACTGCTTAAAGAAGGTCTGCAAATCTCATCGATGGCACAGCCATTAGTGCAGTTCCATTTGTTGGCTATTCTCCATGAGTTTGTTCAGGCGGCGCCTCTTATTGAGGACCGGAAAGACCAAAAAGATCTTCAAGACGTGGCACAGAAATTGGTGGACGCGTGCACTACAGTGGCCGGCGCTCGACTCGGACAGACCAAGTGGTTGAGGCGTAATCTGGAAGTAATCCCTGGCCCACAGTCTGATCACAACGAAGAAGAAGAGAATAACGATTACGAGAACTCGTTTCGAGCCATCGATTCGACGAATGGAAGCATTGATTTCTCCAACATATCAGACGCCGACAACTCCTTTCTCTCCAAATTCAGTGTTCAGGCATTATGTGCTTTGGCTGAAGTGAGTTCTCAAATGATTTGTTGTAATTAAATCACTTATTGTCTGTATATCCGATAGTTTGTGGCACCTGTTCTGGACGTGGTTTATGCGAGCGATGAAAAGGAAAAAGTGGTTCCATTGGTTGCGAATATAATGTATTATATTATCCCGTATTTGAAAAATCGAAGCAAACAAAACGCCCCGAGTTTTAGAGCCTGTTCTCACTTATTGTCCAACATATCGGGCTATCAGTACAGCCGAAAAGCCTGGCGTAAAGATGCGTTCGAACTACTACTCGACCCAACATTTTTTCAAATGGATTCCGAGTGTTTCGCGCACTGGAAGACAATTATCGACCATTTGATGACTCACGACAAGAACACGTTCAGAGAATTCTTGGCCCGAATGTCAGTCACCCAAAGCAGTGGTGCACTCAAACTGTTCAGTAGTAAAGACCAAGAGATCGAACAGAGAGCTAATTTGGTGAAACGGTTAGCCTTCATATTGTTCTGTAGTGAAAGAGATCAGTACCAGAAGTATATGTCCGAAATACAGGAGAAACTCATAGAATCGCACCGATTGAGTCAATCGCCATTAGTTCAGGCACAGGTACTTCTTTGCTTTCGGGTCATCATTTTGCGTATGTCTGCACACCATTTAACAAGTCTTTGGCCATTCATTTACACAGAAATGGTTTGTTTTAATTTGTCTAATGTTTGGACAAAACTAAGTAAACATTTGATTAATTAGTTTCAGGTCTTTCTTCACATTGAAATGGAGTTAATGACAGACACACCAGAGTTCAGGTAAAACTAATGTATAAACTCAATCAATACTAATCATTGCCTACAATACTCTTCCCTATAATACTAACAACCGATGCTATGATTGAATTATTTTATTTTCTAATAATTGGGTCTTTTCTCTCTACTCTTAACACTCAATATCTGGTTCTTTACTATTCATAGGAAGACCAATGGGTACGACATATGACTAATAATTAGCTATAAATAGTTGTGCTTTTGCTGTAATTTATATTTATTGTTTAGTTCACATATACAGCGCCTCTCAAACCTGGACTCGAGTTGGGTCACGAGTCAGAGCAATGGTTTGGCCGCACATAATAACCCCCAATGGCTGCAACTGTATTTGGCCGCCTGTAAGCTGTTGGACATTGCGATCGCAATGCCTGCGGACTCATTGCCTCAGTTCCAGATGTATAGATGGGCTTTCGTCGGCGGCAACAAAGACTCGACCACTTTGTCGAATGGCATAAACAAAAGCGCACTTCACCCCCACTCCAACATTCAGACATATCCCCCCTTTGAGCCCCACGTCGTGCGCATTAATAATTTGATGAATCAAAAGGTACTTTATTTGCGTGTTTTGCACATTAATTATTGATTTAACAAATATTCTAATAAAACATAATTTTCAGAACAATGAGGTGGAAGTCCTGCCCTATAGAGCCAAATGTCCACTAATCACAAAGACATCGATTAAGAGTTTGTTAGAATTGCACTCATTTTTTCATACTTTACTCAAATCAAGTCTACAGACAAGTCAATCGACAAACGAAAGCCATTCGCCAAAAGACAGTTTAATAACGACGACATCAATGGATTGGGCGCTCGCTTTCATCGACAAAATAGTCGAAATTGATTTTCTCGACTCTATTCCTAACGCCTGATTCGATGGTTAATAACATTCCATAAGTGCCTCAACAAAAATCATTATATATTTAAAGTGTTGTAAAATCATATATAAATTTTTTGGACAAATAATTTACGGAAGTGTTGGGTATTATTATCAGCAGAAAAAAACAGTTAATATTTTAAAAATACACAAAACTCTATATAAATAAACCCTTACAGCAATTATTATATAAAATAGTCTATAAGTATAAGAAGAATACGTTTTCTGTAATTATATTTATTATTCGTATTTTAAAATCATTTAGTTTTCGAATGAATCCAAACATTTTTTTAAATTTTCGTTTTTATTATTTAAATATTTTTAATTTAGTGCTTAGTTTTGTAGACTCGAAGTTAAACTAAAAAAGCGTTGTTTTCATAATGACTTTTATTGTGATAAATAGTGTTTTTGGGCTCACTTTTAGCTCTTATGTTATCATTTTTTTCAATTATTTGTGAATTAAAATACAAGCGATTATTCATTTTTCAATTTGTTCTCTCAATTACTTACTATTTGTTTATTTACTATAAGTCAATACAGATGTACTACTGTTACAGCACCAGCAGATCGGCTTTTTTATACTGTATATTTTATTATACACACAGTCTTTGCCACTTTGTTTATTAGTTTCACAATTAAATAAATTACACTAACGAACAAATCACTGCTAATTCCCTTTCAATTTGTCGTCACTACAAATCAATATTTTTATCGTTAATATATTTATTATATTTTTATTGATTCTCATTAAATATCCATTTTTTAATAATCTAAAGTTAAGGATAAGTAAGGCATTGGAAAATAAGATTTTATTGAACCCCTTATAACTTAGGCCCTATTATAATAATGAACGTGAAAAAAGTTAATCAATTGGTTCTTTAAAAATGTAGGTCTTTATTATTTTGGTAAAATGTATAAAATTAACTACTTAAATATTGATTAAATTTTATACAGGTGACAAATTTCTTTTAAAATATTTAGAGTACAAACAGTTTATCAAAATTGAATTAATTAACCGAATGGAATCCATGACATGGAATGACATGTGAATTTGTTAATTTCTAAAAAATGTACCGTATATTATCTTTTGTGAAAAAATATTAGAGAATATCACAAAATGTCATCAATTATGTTTTGTTATCGATTTAAATGATTGAATATAGTAAAGAGTAACTTATATGCAAAAGAATACTATCAACTGGTTCAAGATAAGAGTCTTTTTGGTTTTGACTTTTAAAAAATACTCCCCATCACTTTTGACCTAGCGCTTCCTGTCTGA
>JAQFXN010003473.1:0-10904 GCA_034693365.1 Liacarus xylariae | reverse complement strand
GATAGAGACCTGGACACTGAACAGAATCAGGTAATCCTGTACAATCCAGGTCAAACCTGTACATCTGGTCACCCTAATTATTGTATAATATATATTAGTATTTCATGAATAATGCTATTAAAATTATTAATTGCTAAATGTTCTTCTAAAACCTGTTCAATTAGTCAGTTTATTTTAAATTAATTCGTTGTCCAAGTTGAAAACATAGTTGCACATCTCATTCTAACTTGTATTCTGTGGACCAATCAAAGTAGAATAAAATAAATATCACTTCCTATTCCATTAAAATTTTTACATAAACATATAATCATTGTTTGTTCTGTATTGGATCAAACTTTTGTCGATGGATTAATGTTTTTATATCTTATTTCTTTGACCAACAGATTATTTTCAATATCAAATAACTTGAAATAAAAATTTTCTTATAATGTGTTTCTATGAATGATTAAACTTTAATAAATACAATTATAAACACATATGTTATTAATTAAGTAAAAAGTACACACATAATAAAAAGTACTATAAAAAAGCATAAATATTTTTAAAATTAACACAAATCAACAAGACTAAATTAATGAAGGATTGTAAATGTGTGAATGGTGTACAAAAATATCAAGGATAGTTAAATCCAATTAAATAAAATGAGCTTCACCCAAGAACATTATACTGTAGAAGTAATCTATGTAGTATTTCTTGCACTTTCTAATATAAAGTATTTTTTTATGCATTCCTGGACTCGAAAGCTATGTAACTTTATATCATCTTGTTTCATGATGCTTCAACAAAATAACAATTAATGGTATCAATTATATTCTTTAAACATGTTCTACGGATGTAGTAAATAAAGGGGTTTCATAATCGATAATCAATCAATTTACTAAATTTATATAATACTGATCCTGATACAAACACTCAGTGTTTGCTTTACATTATACTTATCTTATCGAGCATTACAGTATCAATTGCTTAATTATCGAGCAATATTTCAGAAGAATCTAAACATATGATTTGACATTCGGAAATTTTTAATTAAAATATCTTCAATTGTATTGCTATGCAATTAAGAAATGTCTAAAAATTGAACAATTTTCAGAATAAAATGCAATTTCAATGTGTTTTTAAAGACCTCTAGAAGAAAATACAAGAGTTTAGAGGGGTAAAATTTATTATTAAAGCCAATAATCTATACATGGCTAAACATCTACATTAGACATTACTGATATCTTTTGACTTTATATCTTAGCCTTAAAATATATTGTGCATACAATATATCTGTTAGTATTTCATGATTTATGTTTTTTATTAATTGCCAAATGTTATTATTAAACATGTTTAATAAGTTTTTTTATTCTAATTAATTGGCACATCAAGTGCAACATTTAGTTGATTATATCGTTCTATATTCTGTGGACCAATTAAAGTAGAATAAAATTCTATTAGTGTAAAATTTATTATCAAATCCTCTACTCAATTGTTCAACAAAGTTAGGTACAAAATATATCATTAATTAACTAAAAAGTTCACAAATAATAAAAAGAAAGTTAATCAAGCTTAAATATTTTTAAAATTAATACAATAATATATTAATAAATTAATAAAGCATTGGAAATTTGTGAATGGTGTACAAATATATCAAGGATAGTTAAATTCAATTAATCAAAATAAGTTTCACCCACGTACATTATACAGTAGATGTACAAACCTATTTGTTTCTAGTGCACAAATATTTTTAATGTACACATGTTTACGAAATAAATGCCTCTTAATATCCTGTTGTTTTGTTTCCTTATATATCAACTCTTTAGACTATTTCGTAAAATTTGTAAATGTAGAATATCTATAGAAAATTATTTAAATTAATACTTATAAATAATTTTTAAATTCGAAAAACTAATTTTGCGCATTTTCTTCCTTAATATATATTTTTGTAAATATCAAAAGCATATTTTGTTAACCGAATTAAATAAGATTTTGGCCATCATCCTTTTGAATAGGCGCTGGTTATTTAATGCTGATGCATTCTTAATATTCTATTCAATATCCATTTTAATGTAGAATATAACTCAAGTCCTTAATAGATTTGAGATATGAAATCTACAAATTTACAGGAGCCAACCTACAGTCGCGATCATTCAAAAGAGGACGAACGGTAAGTTTAATTCTTACTTATTGGCTTTGAGTTTTTATGTTTGACTAAACTGTTACCGATAAACAAAATATTAATTTGAATGAACATATAGTCATTCATATTAAGACATTATATCAAATGGTTTATTTTGAATTATTTGATATTAATGTTAATCTTTCGGTTAAAGATTAATCTAATATAAAAACTCAAAGCTAATGAGTAAGAATCAAGCTTACCGTCCGTTCTCTTTTGAATGATCTGCGACTGTATAATATTATTGGGCCTATTGTACATCAGTTCGGAAAAAGCTCTCAAAAGAATAGCTCAAATAATGAGAATCAACTAAACTAAAGACATATTTCACTTTTGTTGGCAGATATAACGAGTCCAATAGTTTATTGCAGACAGCAGTGGGTTGTAATGATAGAATGTGCTCACCATTACTCAACATATTATGTTATCCCCCTTTAGGTCCTACTGAGAAAGTGCTTCATTAAAGTGAAACCCGATCACAAGAATAACACCATTTTCTATGTGTGCAAACCAAACACTAAACTATAATATAATAATAGAGTAGAGTATAGGAAACGAACAAATCTAAAGCACAAAAGTAGACAAAAGAAAATAAGTTATAGAAATAATTATGACTTTCTATTAAGAATACAGTGAAGTGTAAAATTTAATCATCGATAAAAGGGTTTATAATTTCAATCAATCAATCATTTAATTACCGGTAATTGTTTCGCACAAAATTGTTTCATTCAAATGACAAATAAATTTTTATGAAAAGTTCTTGAATCAATTAATGCTATTTTAATCTATAGATATACAGTTATCCTATTTTTAAACTGAACGGAGCAATAGTTTATTCTTATTCTTTAGCTTTAAGTTTTTATATTTGGCTAAACAGTGACCGATAGACAAAATATTAATTTGAATGAAAACTGAGTAATTCATAGGAAGACATTAAATAAAATTTTTATTTTGATTTATTTGATATTAATCTTTCGGTAAAAAATAAATTGAATATAAAAACTCAAAGCTAATTATTAAAAATAAAGCACGAGACCAGTTTAAAAATAGGATAACTGTAGATTTGATAAGTATTGTTCAAAAGAAATGAAAGTTAAATAATACTAAAAGATTGTATTCAATATAAATATATTACTTAACTATTATTACAATTCACTTAAATGCTGATCGACTTAGTCGATAGTGACAGCGCCGGTGATGGGAACAGCTTTAACATTACCGATCGAAACAATTAATTGTCCGCAATAACCAAAGTTTTAGTATAATATTCAAGTTGCGAATTGTAATAAAAGTTAATAAATTTATATTTTATAATGTGCTCACAACTACATAATTGTATTCAATAGATTGTTTTTAATTATTGATTTATTTTGCTGAACACATATATTGTAAAAAATAGATTTTGAACAGTTTTATTGGATAGGATTGGAGGAACAATAATGGAATGATTTTAGGGGTCATAAAAAAGTCGATTGCAATTCTGCAAAAGAATATGTTCTCTTAGATAGTATAGCGATTTATCATTTTCATCGAACAATTTGGTGGAGAATTATTTGACACTTCTATAATGAATTCCATCATTTGGTGATATCTCTCACATTCCAAACGCATATTCCTTTGGATTGAACGCACATTAATTTTAAATCAAAGATGATCAAGGGGTATGCATGAAAAAATTCAAAAGTTGAGTTATGTCCAAAAAAATAGGGTACTGTCTGGTAGTACTTATCTCTGCCGAAAAGGATAAATTAGCTTCCTTTTGTATCCCTGGGAGAAGCGAATGCACTACTTTACCGAAGGATCAGTTTCGTCATAAACAGATTATTATATAAAAATGGCTAAATTCTGTGAAATACCTCAATATCTTTTAATGTCTGTGAGTAACTTCAAGTTCTGTGATTTTAAAATTTTTCTTGACTCGTCCTTCCAGACCAAAATTGTTCCAAAAGTAAGGGTATTCCCTCTCCTGAACCCCCCTAGGCTTTCATCGAAAATACCTCCTGTCGGTTTTGATACCTTGAGCATCATTACAATAGTACAAAAGTGTCTTAAAATTGTCTCAAATCTTTTTAAAAAATAAAACAACAATGTTTCATTTGATTTATTTGTAAAGTGTTATTACTGAATCATGTAATAAGCGGTTAAATACCATCAAAAACGAACCTGAATTTAGCTTCTTATCAAATATAATTGATTTTTTTATTAACTTTGATTCACTTTAAAAATAGAACAAGTATATTTTTAAAGTAATTTTTTTAAATAAAATAAATGCGTATTCAATACGAAGTGAGTTCAAGATTTCTAAACTTTCTAAGATTTTAATTTGAACTCAGGTTATAAACTATAGTAATTTAAAGCTTTTGAAAGCAGACAAAATCAGTAGTTTGGAAATCTAGCTTGACATATTCAGAGAAAGTTGTATAAAGTAGTGTATATTAGTTAATTCAAAGTAACGATTATTGCCTTCTGAGCCAAGCAATAGGTTAAGGCTGAATGTTTCTCTGGTTGTTTGGGTCCTATGATTTGCATAGAGAATCGCGTTATAAGAAAAGGGGTATTTTATTGTGTAATTTTTTGATTGACAATTTAAAATATATAAAACTGGATTTTCAAGTGATAACACATTTGACAGTCCATTACTTGAAAGCATTTATCACTTCGTCAATCGATGACATGTTTGAAGAAAAACTAACAAAAAGATATTTCTTTTGTCGAGAAGTGACCAAAAATTCAAAAATGTCTAAAATCTCATTCCTTTTCTTTGATCTGAATTTTCACTTTGAATTGAAAATACAATTTTTCTCTTTATCTTTCAGGGGTTTCTCTTTATGTTCGATATCTTTGTGCTAACAATAAAAAAAAAATGTTGCAAAAAAGTATTGGAAATTTATTTTATTTTATGTTTTTTAATCTTTATAATTTTTTTGCTAAAATAAAAAATCAAAACAATTTTATTCATAAAAAAATAAAAGAAATTATTATTATAGTCACATTTAAAATATTAAAGATGAATTTTAAGTTCCTATAGGCCATAGGCTCATGGAATGTAAATCGCAGTATCTTTTGTGATTAAAGTGGCGCATGCTGAATCGATTGGTAATAGTTTTTAACCCGACAATCGAATAAATTTAAAGAAGGAGTGTATTATAATAGAAAAGAAACAGGGGCACTAGACTTTCATGTGGCATGGATACTTTGGCTGAAAAAAACAGGGACCACAACGCCTACACAGGGCGTCGACCCATTAGTTGAAAAATGAGACGAATTATCCCCCGAAAATCATTGCCGCAATGTCATTTGACTGAAATGCATTTTCATGAATATTTGATTTTTCAATTTGAAACTATTACCAATAAATTCAGCAAGTGCGATTTAGTCATAAAAGATGTTGCGATTAACAATATTAAATATCTCTTTTTTTCGTCTTCTCTCTTGAGATTTATTCGATTTTTGAGTTTGAAGCTATTACCAATCTATTTGCCCTGTGCCATTTAATCAGAATCTACATCTCTATTGTTAAAATTTATTGATTTAATTTTCTGACTTCAGCGTCCAAATGCCTGGTTTAAGAAAAAAAACCAATGACAAACCTTACCTCCTCTATCGGTTGGAATCGGTTTCCCGACAGGATCCTACTATGGGCTTGGGGCCCATATGAGCCTAAAATTTCTCTTGCCTAAAATATGATTTAAATCCTTTCCTTTCTTCTCATTCATTATACAATGTGTTTCTTAAAGTAAAAATTCTGACATAATTTAGTACAATTAAATTCAGCCGCTTTGGGGAAACAATCTTTACATATAAACATTGTTTATTTAATATTTTTTTATCTGTCTTCGAGTTCTTTGTCTGTTTTCGAGTTCGAGACTATGTCCAATCGATTCAGAATGTGCGAATTAGTCAGAATCGATGTCTCAAGTGTTTAAATTCATTAATTTCAACTATATATTTTAGCGCCCTCTAGCAACTACATGCCAAGGTTTAGGAAATTTTGCAAAGAAATGCCACTCAGAATGACCTGCTCTATTGATGTGCATAGTTTTCTTGACATTCCATCATTTTTTAATCATACGTTTATGGCACAACTTTTAGGTGGCACTTCAGAACTGTGCAAGTTATGTATCCCTAACCTCAAGACAAGGTCTGCTCTACCACATCAGCTCAGAATTTGTATTTTATGAAATTGTGAAATGAAGGAAATTTTAAAGTATTATGGATTTCCGTTCTGTATTAGGATCGGTATTTATAGAATTTTTTATCATAGCTCAAAATTTATTATTAGTTTTTCTTTATAAAATTTTTTATCCAATATTTGATTTGGTTTTATGTAATCAAATTGGAAGGAAAAGTAAAAGTGAATGTCTATAATATAAAGAGAGAACAGTTTAATATATTTTCTCTTTTAAATGTCCAAAGAAAGAAAAGAAAAGACAATTTAATTTTTGTTTCTATTTTGTATTTGACTTCCATCAAGTGTTCACATCTAAGCTAACATTACGTTCCACTCAACACATATTCAACATCTGTGCGATTCTAACGACAACTGTTTTGATTTGTCTGTCTTTAAAGTAAAGAAAAAGTTTATCACGGAGTTTAAGACATCATTGAATGTTAAAAATTCAATAAGAATTCGATATGAAATACACAAAAAATATAATCAATTTATTTACATTATTTTGATGTTATTTTCTTTTCTATAAATTATTTCATATATTTTATAGAAATATCTTTCTATATCTCTATCCTCTATCCCTATATAATTAATTGCATATCTCATGAGAATTCGTTTCTATAGACTTGAGCTTTCTGTGTATGTTTGTGTGTTATCCAATGTTAAGTCTATGAGTATTAAGCCGTCCCATTATGCTGATTTTGTCTTTTATAAGCCTTGTCACAGGGAAGCGCAAAGGTTGGTGGTCCAGCTCGGAATACTCCTCCCCCTGTGATTTTGGCTGATACCCCCTAGGTCACTCGCGAGTTCCCTCCTCCCCGATAATTAATTAAAACACAATATTATTTTTTTTAATTCTCACCAAACTTTTGCCAATAACTTTCAATTCAAATAATAAACTTTGTCCTAAACCAGACGTCGGTTTATTATAGTAAAGATCTGACCAAAGCTGCAGTTGATTACGATGTTTGCTATAAGAATAAGGATAGCTGAGAGCAAATTGATAGACATCGGAGTCGTTTTCGAGGCCAAAGACAAAAGGAAATGAGAGTATATAACGCATCCTATGCTGAGGACTTCTATAGTAAAATACATATTCTGATTGAATTCTGCACCTGTTATTTGATTTGGGAAGAGAGAGAATATAGAAATTAAAGAAATTAGCTCTAATGCAATAAAGACCATAATTAATGTCAACATTAGTCAGTCATACAAATGAGTAGCGCTTATTAAAAGTCGAGCCCAACATCTTTGGGGAATTGAAATTTAACCAACTATTCAAAGCCGATTGCATGACATAATGTCATTATATTGAGACTAATTTTAGAATTGATTCATACACTCCTTATATATTCTAATAATTTAATCCCTAAACAAATTGAGAAATAATTTTTGCATTTAATTCAGTGTACAATTGTATCATTAAATGTAAGAGTGATTAATATAAAAGATTCAAATCTTGAATATTCTTTGATTTGTCTTTTTATGATTTAAGAAACACAGGTATACTGTAGACCAGGTTGTTCCCCTATGCAGTGCTAAGATAAAGATTTGTTATTTGCACTTATAATTAACAAGTTTAATAAATAAATCAATTACTCCCAATAATGTTTAGATATGAGTGGGTACAAACGTAAATTTTGTTTAAAATCAGTGAATAAAATTAACTGTTACTACAGTAGTTATTTTTTTTGCTGTTACAAAGTTTCAATCAATATACTTGCCCAATTTATAGTAAAACCCAACAAATTTTCTCACTTGTATAGAAAAATACTTTCTAGCAGCACAAATAGGAACTAGCAATTTTACTATATAGAACAGCGGTGTTCATTTTATTTGCCGCGTTTAAAAGTTTCAAAAAATTAGGCAACGTAACTTATTTTCAATGAATTATCACAATTATATAGTATGAAATATTAATAAAAATCGTTACTCAAAAACAATATTATTTGCCTAGAAATTAGAGTTTATTCCTTGAGTTGAGTTAAATTAGAGTTGAATTATTGAATCTTTCTTAAGTGATAGAAAGTCTACTTTACTTTACACTTTAAATGAATCTATTGTTTCACTTTTATCCATTCAATTAATTTTTTAAACTTCTCCTTTACTTATAAAGAGTACAATAATTTGTGAATCACTGAACGTTCTACTTATCTTTTTTTAAAGCTTATAAATTATTACTCTATTTATATATTTTGGTGATGCGCGCATCACCAAATGAGCGTCGCTGCACTACAGTGTAATTGTGTTATCAATGTATGTAATATTGAGCGTCAGATTCAGTCCTATTTAAATAAATTAAAATTATTGAATTTGTCTCAAATCAAATGCACTATTCATCCAAATAACTAATAGATGTTGTAATTTAAGTCAAATCATTAATTTTCTGAAGTTTAAGTTCAATTCACATCAGATGTGCTATAAATAAAAATTATTTTCTAAATCAGATAATTATTTTTAAAATTTCTAAATATTATATCATTTTTTGGAATTAAATTTTTGTAAAAATATTATTTAATTTGAGGTCAAATACGTTTATCATTAATACATGAAAATTACTAAACAGAATATATATTTTATTCTGTAAACTAAACAGTCATATAATGACTACAGAAATGACAAAATCATCTGTTTATTCATTCCCTACTCATTATTATTTCAAAAAACTTAACAAAAAGGATATTTTAAGAACTTTATGTAAAAATATTGTTTAAAATTATGAATAAAAAGGAATAGTCATTGAAGTAATTATAGGTTAGTCTACAGAAAAATCATTTTTAAAAAAGGGAATGCAGTTTTTTAAGAAGGAATGCATATTAAATAGCATAACCTGATCGGGTGGTTAGACAGAGCTTAAGGTTTTATCCTTAAAGTTAAATAAAGTGTTAATCGAAATAAGGATTGAGAATAATGGCTCGTTAACTGTTCAAGGATAATATTTTTGCTAATCATTAGTTTTCATTAATTTCGAAATATTTTTTTATATTGAAAAATAACTATTAGTTCACACTTAGTCTGAAAATTCAAAAATTATTTCATTTGTCGATCAATAATCAGCTTTTGATTTGTCAATACATCTGAAAACATATCGGAATTGAAAAATAATTTTTTTTGATTGAATTGTATTTTTTATTGAGTTTATATGACATGAGAAATATGATAGAATTGAGTGAATTTAATTTCAAACTTACAGTCTTTGGGTTTCTTCTCAGCAAAACATATCCGGAAGAGTCCCTCATCTCTACTATAATATCGATAGTCTCTGTCGTATTCATTGATCAGAGCGTGTGTTTCGAGATATTGTTTAGTCTTGTTTTTATCGACTCTTATTTCATACCAATTATCAGTACTAAACCCAATGGCCAGACAGGCGACGGCCACTACGGAGATGATTGTGGCCACAGAGAGGGTGACTGCAGAACAGGCCATTTTGCGATCTAATCCTACTTTTTTGCCTTAAACTCAATACAAAGCCAATAACCAGTGGCAGCACTCAGTTAAGCGAGTTTTAAGATTTTATTATATCAATACTTGTTGTACTGCAGCAGAACTGGAGAACAGGTAGTGTAAGTTGGGTTGAGTACTGCCGGCGATTGCTATTCAATTGTTTCCATTAATTCCTTGTCTTATGGCATAACTTAATATGAATTTCCAAAATATATATTTTATTTAATTAATTAGAACTGAGTTTAGAAAAAAAACTTTTTTTTAGACACAAATACAAACAAATGAGTTGTGTTATAGACAACAGATATATAGCGCACAGAGAGGTATAGCCAGAGCTAAGTACTGATGATTTTGCGATTGCGTTTCAAATCTATTTGAGAGACATTTGAAACTCTGTTTTTTGTTCAAACGCCACACAAAACCTGTATTTCAAAGCACTACCTGTGCTGCAGCACTCTCTACATAACTACATAACTGCCAAATACGTTGCGCTAAAGTAAAACAAGTTTTTTATTTAAGAAATAGTTTGAAGACTGGCTTAGAGTAAAGTGAAACGAACCCAAAATCTCGTCTCACAAATACGTTTTAAATTATTAGCTCAAGAATGAAGAGAAACATCGGAATGCTATGTATATGTGGATGACTGCCCCTTCCATACCATACATAGCGGACCTAATAATAAGTGTTTATTTCTTGAATTAGCTCATTGGACACGTACTGCTTCGGGTCATAAATGTATTACTTGTTTGACTGTTTTTTCCTCACAAAAACTTTTAACTTTACTTTAAAATTATTTATTATAGAATAAAAATAAACGAACTTTAATTAGATCTTAATATATGTCCACAATATATGATAACTATTATAATAACTTACGTTAGTTTAAAAATGTTCTCTTAATTGAAATAAATAATGAGAATATTTGATATTATATTTCTATTTATTTTCTAAAATTCATTTTTCAAATTACATTGAGTTAACGGAATAAACAATCCATAACTTTTGCACTTTAAACCCATTCATAAGATTTTAGCTTCACTTCCGATTGTACCCTAAAGTCCTGTAGATTACCCGCGGGTTATCTAAGAAAGTTAGAGAAATTATGGCAAAATTATCATCTGCGGG